>JAUUDZ010422327.1:0-14264 GCA_032361705.1 Panulirus versicolor | reverse complement strand
CCTGAATATGCAGGAGGGTGAAAGGTGTGAAGGGCATAAAGTGAATTGGAATGAGGTGGTATACCAGGGTTGACGTGCTGTCAATAGGCTGAACCAGGGCATGTGAAGCGTCTGGGGTAAACCATGCAAAGGGAGCTGTGATTTCAGTGCATTACACATAACAGCTGGAGACGAGTGTGAAGAAATGACCTTTTTTGTCCTTTCCTGCCGCTACTTCGCTAGAGGGGGTGGGAGGGGGGTGCTATTTCATGTGAGGCGGGGTAGTGCCGGGAATGGATGAAGGCAGCAAGTATGAATATGTACATGTGTATATATGTCTGTGTATGTATATGTATGTATACATTACAATGTATATGTATGTACATGTGTGTGTGTGGGCGTTTATGTATATATATGTGGATGTTGGTTCCTCGTCTGTTTCCTTACGCTATCTCGCTAACATGCCACCCCATCCCACAGGAAACATCATCACAACCCCCTGCATCAGCAAGGTAGTGCCAGGGAAACAGATAAAAAAAGGCCACATTCGTACACACTTAGTCTCTAGCTGTCGTGTGTAATACACTGAAACCACAGCTCCCTAACCACATCCAGGCCAGACAGACCTTTCCATGGTTTACCCCAAACGCTTCACATGCCCTGGTTTAGCCCACTGCCAGCACATCAACCCCAGTATACCACATCATTCCAATTCACTCTATTCCTTGGAAGCCTCTCACCCTCCTGCATGTTCAGGCCCCGAATGCCCAAATCTTTTCTGCACCATCCTTCCACTCCAATTTGGTCTCCCGCTTCACCTTCTTCCCTCCACCTCTGACACATATATTTTTTTTGCCAACCTTTCCTCACTCATTATCTCCATATGTCCAAACCATTTCAACACATCCTCTTCTGCTCTCTCAACCACACTATCTTTAATACCACACATCTCCCTTACCCTTTCATTACCTGCTCAATCAAACCACCTCACACCACATATTGTCCTCAAACATTTCATTTCCCACACATCCATCCTCCTCCGTACAACCCTATCTATAGCCCATGCCTCACAACCATACAATATTATTGGACCTCTGAATCCTTTAAACATGCTCATTTTTGCTCTCTGAGATAATGTTCTCTCTTTCCACAGATTCTTCATTGCTCCCAGTATCTATGTCTCCTCCCCCACTCTATGACTCACATCCACTTCCATAGTTCCATTTGCTGCCAAGTCCAGTCCTAGATATCTAAAACACTTCATCTCCTACAATTTTTCTTCATTCAAACTTATATCCCAACTAACTTGTCCCTCGACCCTGCTGAAACTAATAACCTTTCTTTTATTCACATTTACTGTCCACTTTCTCCTTTCACACTCTTCCAAACTCAGTCACCAACTTCTGCCATTTCTCACTTGAATCAGCCACCAGTGCTGTATCATCAGCAAACAACAACTGATTCACTTCTCAGGCCCTTTCATCCCCAACAGACTGCATACTCGCTCCTCTCTCAAAAACTCCTGCATTTAGCTCCCTCACCAGCCCATCCAAAAGCAAATTAACAACCATGGTGACATCACACACCCTTTCTGCAGACCGACCTTCATTATGGACCAATCACTCTCCTCTCTTCCTATTCATACACATGCCTTACACTCTTGATAAAAACTTCTCACTGCTTCTAGCAGCTTACCTTCCATGTCATATATTCTTAAGATATTCCATAAAGCATCTCTATCAATCCTATCATATGCCACATACAAATCCATTTGTTTTTTAGGTATTTCTCATACACATTCTTCAAAGCAAACACCTGATCCACATACTCTCTGCCACTTCTGAAACCACACTGCACTTCCCAATCCGATGTTCTGTACTCTGTATATGCCGTCACCCTCTCACTACCCTTTTTAATCTGCCCACCTCCCACTTTTTGTATGCCACATGCATCTTTTGCACATGCCATTGCTACTTCTCTAAATACCTCCCATTCCTCATCCACTCCCCTCACCACTTTCTCTCACCTTTTGCTATTCCACACTCAATCTTTCCTAGTATTTGTTCACACAAGTCTCTTTTCCAAGCTCACTTACTCTCACCACTTTCTTCTCTCGACACTGTCTCCTCTTTTGAGAAAACCTCTACAAATCTTCACCCTTGCCTCCACAAGGTAGTGATGAGGCACCACACAAGTTGCCCCTCTAAGCATACTTACATCTGAAAGTCTCTCTTTTACACGCCTATCAATCAATACAAATATTTGTGTATATCTCTCTTTTAAACCCATTAAAAGCAAGCAATGTTACTTAATGTTCATATGGCAAAAGCAGGGAGATGTTAAGCAGGGAAACATTATATAACATTGGGCTATTATGCATCAAAATTGTTTTTTTATTTTGACAATGTGGCATCATTATCATCTACTATTATGACCTCTGTTTATCCATTCCTGGAAACAGCTACCCTCGCTCACCCATCCACGTTCAGCATCAGTATTAGCTGTTATCTAATGTTTGTACAGTTAGTTGTAGGTGGGTAATATTACATAACATTGAGCCTTGTAGCATCATAATTATATGGTGATATTGGGTGATGTGGCATCTCCGACACATAAATATATGTACATAGCAGTTGCAAATAAATGCATAAATGAAAAATCTAGCATAAAAGAAAAGTGATCAGAGTCCCCTAGCCTTGTCCCAGGTGTGCCTGATAAGCTGCCCACCCCAGGTTCTCCTGTGCTACTTCTCCCCTTCTCCAACAGCCAGCTATGACACACTGTCGCATAATCAATATCTCTTACCAAAGTTTTTCATTCAGTTTTATCTATTTATGTATGTAATGACTTATTCCATGATACTTTATTATTCCTAAATATGCCACTTCACACAGATGTACAAAAAACGTCGCCCACCTTTAATGGTTTAAACCAGGTATTGCTAATCACCAGTCTTTTTTCAGCACATAACTCCACAAGCTCTTCACCATTTCCATTCATAACACTGAATCTCCTGTGCACACCAATTATACCCTCAATTGCCAAATTACTTACCTTCACATTCAAATCATCCATCACTAATACCCAGTTTCGTACATTAAAACTGCAGACACACTCACTCAACTGCTCTCAAAACACTTACCTCTCATGATCCTTCTTCTCATGACCAGGTGCATAAACAACAATACTCATCCATCTCTCGCCATCCACTTTCAGTTTTACCCACATCAATCTAGAATTTACTTCCACACACTCTATCACACACTCTCACAACTTCCATTTCATTAGTGCTAACCCTTCCTTAGCTCTTGTACTCTCACCAACCTGACTTTACTCCCGAGACATTTCCAAACCATTCTTCCCTTTTTACCTTGAATTTCATTTCACTCACAGCCAGAACATCCAGGGTTTTTTCCTCAAACATACTACCTATCTCTCCTCTCTTCTCATTTTCGTTACATCCACAAATGTTCAGACACCCTAATCTAAGCCTTCAAGGAAGATGAGCACTTCCCACTTGACTCCTTCCGTTTCCTCTTTTAGAAACTTAAATAAAAGAAGGGGAGGGTTTCCCACCCCCTGCTCCTGCCCTCTTTAGTTGCCTTTTACGACACGAGGGGAATAAAAAGGTGAAATTCTTTCTCCCTCCCTCCCTTCAGCCAATTAACATTTCTAGACTTTTGGCGTGATACAGAGGAGCCTTTCTAAATAAATCTAATTTTAAAATCTTTTTTGCTGATTTTAGGTTCAGACAATAATAAATGCTACAAGCAGGTCAGCTGAAAGTAAAAGAGGAGTGGATGACAATGATACTAAGCCCATCGGGAGAAGAAAAAATCTTGCAGTAAAGGTAGAAGATACATGACAACAAAAGGAAGAGCAATTAGTGGGAGGTGAATAGCTGACAATGAAGACTAATGACACAATAGGATTAATGGTTGACAGTGAAGACTATTGACACAAGTGGACTAAGTAGCTTACAGTGAAGAAATAAAGTAGTCAGTGGTGGAAAAATAAGATACAGAAATAAAAGTTGAAATGCATGGCAGATGAATGAGATTAGAAATGCTATAGAAGAGAAGAAAAGGGCACGGGGTAGAATGCTTGAAAGGAATGCACCAGTGGGAATTCAACAAAGGAGGAGGGAAGAATATATGATGTGTAAGTGGAATGTTAGGAGGCAGATAGAGGAAAGCAAATAGAAATAAATTAAGATTTTGAAAGAAAGTTGAGTGAAAAGCTTAAGGAAAATAAGAAATTGTACTGAAAGGAGTTGAAAAGGAAAAGAGGTGGATGTAAGAGTGGAAAGGTAAATGTAAGAAGTAAGGAAGGGAAGGGAAGGGAAGATAGAAAGAGTATTTTGAAAAATTCATGAATGTTGGAGAAGGTGAGGAAATAGTTGTTTCATGCACAGGTAAGGAGGATGGAACAAAAAGGATACAAGTAAAGGGGTCTAGAGCAAGAAGGAAGGTAAAATGTGCAATGAGTTTTAAAGTAGGAAAGGCACCTAGAGAGGATGGGATTATGGCCATAATGTTGGAGTAAGAAGAGGAAAGTGTGTTCAAAGTTTAAGGTATTAACAATGTATGTAGAAATTATAGGGGAATAAGTCTGTTAAGTATTTCATGAAATGTGTACGTGAGTGTTTCTTGACAGAGTGATGGAAGTGACTGAATGTAGAACCCAAGAGGGCAGGGGTTTTTGGAAGAGATAGATAGGGAATGGATGAATCAGATCTTGAGGTGAGAATGACTGTGGAAAAGAATCTAGCAAAAGTTAAGAAACAGATGCAGCTTTAAAGGACCTGGAGCAAGTATATGACAGGGTCGAGAGAATTACTTTATGTATTGTTTTAAGGGTATATGGGGTAGAGGTACTAATGTTGGATGGTGTGAAAGCCTTCCAGAAAGCAGCAAATGCATGTGTAAGAGTGGCTGGGAAGTTGAGGAAAAGTTTCAGTGAAGATGTGGGAGTGAGGTTGGGCTGTGAAAATGAGGGATTTGAAGGGAGAATGGGGTATGACTAGATGGAATGAAGGAAATAAGGGGTGTATGAGAGATCTGGCATGTTAGGGAAAATAATGAGAATGAATAGCAGAGCAGTATAGTCGGTAAAATGTCATAATCTGAGGTGACTTGGGCACATGGAAAGAATGCAAGATGGGGCATTTATATGGAGAATGTATGACAATAAGGTTAAATGGGTTGGTGTATGAGGAAGACCATCTGTGACATGGGAAAATAAAAGTGGACAGAGTACAACATGGAAAGAAATGAGGAAGGATGCATGGAATGGTGTAAGTGAAGGAAGCATGGAAGGACAGGCATAAATGGAGACTCTTTTGCCATGGCCATCCTATTGATACCAGTTCCTGGAGAGATTCCATGTCAGATATAGATAGATAAACAGCCAACAACTGTATGAAGGAGGCACCCTAACAGTGAGGTGGAGCAAGTACCTAAAAGCAACAGATGGAAGAAGCTAAAAGTAGGGAGAAGGCTATATGGCAATGAAGGGAAGGGATACACATTAAAGTGATGAGCTATTGGTTGAGGGAAAAGCGTGTGATAATATGAGAACAGAGATGACTATTACCAGTATGAGGTTTCAAGTAAACAATGACTTAACTCATGCAGATCTTGCCTGGTATTCCACCTTAAAATTGCTCCTTTTTTCCTATGTATAAACGTTTTTGGTTTAACTGTACAGGACTTCTTACACCAGGCATCCAACTATCAATTTGTCAGCATCATCTCAAAAATGAAGTAATGGAAATATGGCAAAAAACTTAGTTGACAGCAGTAGCAAAAATTAAGTCTACACACTTAAAAAAAAAGTGGTGCCTGCTATCACCAGCAATTCCTAACTATAACAGCAGTAACATAAAAGAACACACAAATATGCATCATTACCTGTGCTGCTGCTGCACTTTCAGTTTGAGAGGCACCAAACAAGTCGATGATCTGAGAAGCATCACCATTGTTTGTAACTAAGGCTGGGGCTGATTCACTGGTTGGTGAGCTCAAGAATGGATTGTTTTTGGCATGGTCACTCTGAAAGAAACTTAATTCTTAGCTTTTCATGTCATTACAAAATCAGAAATCACATACAATCCTCTGAGTAATTATCCTAAACATTACTGGCACACCTTTGTTTTACTACCCATAACCATAATGTTAATATGGAAAACAGTTTCCTGGTTAAATTCAACAAGGCATTTTGATCTATGCCTCTTTCTAAATCACACTCATTCCCTTATATCAAATTCCAAAACATTAAAAAAATAAACTTGCAATAATGTAAACACATCATCTACTCTATCTTGGAAACCCCACAAGGTAAACATCAGGAAATCTAACCAAGAGCTGAAGTTTTTATAGGTGAAAAGAAAATTTTCTCCTGAGCAGCTACTACTCTTTTGAAGGTCTTATTTGCCCCAGCTAGAGTTATTTTTCTTCCATCTCTATCTTAGTCTTTTGATGCATCAACTCTTTATATCACCTCTCCTCAACCATTCTTTAACCTTTTCTTTCTTCCATACTTGTTCGCTGTCTCCTGCATTAGTGAGGTAGTGCCAGAAAAAGATAATGAAATGGCCCCAATTGTTCATATCCACCCTCTTGTTGTCATATATAGTGTGCCAAAACCACAGCCCCCTATCCACAACCAGGTCCCAATTACCTTTCCATAGTTCTACAGACTGCTTTAACATGCCCTGGTTCACTTCATTATAGCACATCTCCTCCTGTACATATCATTCCAATTCACTCTATCCCATACATGCCCAACATCTTCCTGCATGCTCAGGCTCTAAGCACTCAAAACCTTTTTCACTCCATCATTTCATCTCTGATTTAAGTTCCCCCTCCACTTTTGATATATATACCACCTATGCCATCCTCTCCTCACTCAAACTCTCCATATGCCCAAACTATTTCAACACAGATTCCTCATTTCCTTGAACGTACTCTTCGTGTTATCACATCTCTCTCTTAACCCATCATTTCTTTCCTCACACCACACACTATCCTCAAACATTTAATATCCAATACCATCACCCTCCTCCATACTTTCTTATGTACAGATCATGTCTCACATCCATACAACATTATATCTTCAAATGTGCCTCCTTTGCCCTCACCCCACTCTCCAAACACTCCTTAATGCTTCTAAGACCTTTGCCACCTCACCCACTCTTTGATTCCCATGTTCCATTTGCTGCTATGTCCACTTCAAGGTATGTAAAACATTTCACTTTCTCCAGGTTTTCTCCATTCAAACTCGCACCCCAACTAACCTTGTCTCTTTTCACATATACTCTTATCACCTTTTACAAACTTATCCAAAATCAGAAAACAGTCTTTGTAGTTTTTCACATAAATCTCCTAACAGTGCCATAACTTTAGCAAACAAAACACAATTCACATCCAAGCAAGCACCAACCCTGCCAGACTGAAGATCTAACTCCACTTTCCTGAAATCCTTCCATTCACTTCCCTTACCATCCCATCCATATACAAACTGAAGAGCTATGGCAACATCACACATCACAGCCACAAACCCACCTTCACCTATAACCATTCACCCCTCCTCTCTACTTACTCCCACACATGCCTTACTCTCTTGATTAAAAACTGTTTCTAACATCTTCCACAAAACCTCTCTATCCAACCATATGCTTTCTACAGATCCACATATGCCATATACAAATCTTTTGTTTTTCTAAAAATTCCTCATATACATTCTTCAAAACAAACACCTAATCCACACATCCTCTGCCACTCTTGAAACCACAACATTCATCTCCACTCTGAAGCTCAGTGCAAACCACCGACCTCTTAATCACTACTCTCCCATACAACTTACCAGGTACAATCAACGACCTTATATCTATGTAATAAGAACATTCTCCTTCATCACCCTTGTCTTCATACAAAAAAATTATACAAGTATTTTGCCAATCATCTGGCACCTTACAATGATCCATACACTGAAAATTCCAAATAACCTATCAGCAACACAGCCACCTCCTTTCTCATGAAATTCAATTGTGACAGTATCTGTTCCAACTGCCTTGCCACATTTCATTTCGTGCAAGACTTTCACCACCACCTCACTCTTCATCAAACCACTTGCTGTACATCTATCACTCCAAATACCTCTCAAATCCTAACAACCCACATCTGTCACCCTATTATCAAACATATTCAACAGTCCTTCAAAGTACTCACTCCATCTCATCTTCACCTCATCTCTGCCTACAACTACTACTCCATTTGCCTCCTTGTCTAATGTTCCCATTTGTTTTCTCATTTTAGCACACTACTAACCTTTTTCCAAAACATTTTCTTATTCTCCTTAAAGTTTGCTGACATTCCCTCACCCCAACTCTCATTTGCTCTTTTCTCAGCTTCTAAACCATCCTCTTGACCTCACGCCTCTTTCTCCTGTACACCTACCAACAACTCATACTCCTACCCTGCAATTAATGTCCATACACCTCTCTTTTCACCAATAACTCAACTTCCTCACTGAACACACACTTATGTCATGATATTTTGTGTATATTCATCTTCCTATTTCACACTTAAATTCCCCTCATTATTCTAAGAATACATTCAGAACTCAAATTCATGTGGTGCCTATTGGGTGTGCTGAATGAAAGCTAATGCCAAGTATGAGTTACATTTATTTTACCTACTGTATTTTGTACTACTTTTTCTCAATACATGGATTTCCATGTTAGATGGAAAAATTGGTGCAGTACACTTCAATCTGGTAAACCCTTATACAGAAATTTTGTGGTTACCACTGCACATCTGTGAGTTTACCTTATGGAACTGCTAACCTCTAAACAACAGTTTCTGGCTTCATAGGCATTTTTCCATGTTACAAGTACACCACCAAATTTCTGGCAACTGATGGTTCGGCACCTCCTTTAGTCCGGACAAAATTATGTGAGGGAACTTGAAATTACCGTGGCCATAGATGGCATTATGTGTAGGGCACGCTCATTTACATTCTTTACACAGCACTTGTTGGTGGTGATACCACAATTCTGTGAGATTCTTAGCATATTTTGCTTAAATTTAACCCTAGCTATGGCTTTTAAGACATATAAGAGTGTCAATCATGGTGTCAAACTTAAACACCAGTGCATATCGATCCAAGATAAAGTAGAACTATTGAAAAAAATGGACTGCAGTGTTTTAGTGCATAAGCTGTGTGACATCTACAGTACTGGTTAATCAACTGTTTATGATATAAAGAAGTAAAGGGAGAAAATACTGAAATTCTATGCAGACAACGATTTCAAGAAGCAAATGATGATTAGAAAATCTATGAAAAATGGTAAGAGTACTGAGCACAATCAAGTGATGATGGAATGGTTTCGACGCTGTCGAAGTGATGGAGTGGACTTGTCTGGTAGCATGATAATGGACCAGGCTAAGTTGTTCCATAGAGAACTTAAATTACAACATAAGCGAGACTATAGTGAAGAATGGCTTCAAAGATTCAAGAAACATCGTGGAATTTCCATGAATAAAGTGTGCGGAGAAAAGCAGTCTGCAAACCATGAAGGAGCTGCCGAGTATGCGGATGAATTTGTGAAACTCATAGCTGACAAGCACCTCAGTCCTGAGCAGGTGTATAATGCAGACAAAACTGCATTATTCTGGTGATGCACACCTAGGAAAACAATAACAACTGAAGACAAAGAAGACCCCACAGGATTCAAATAATCTAAGGACAGTCTTACCATCTTAAGGTGCTCAAACATTTAATACTTCTTTCTTTAAACTTCTAGCAGTCCATGGTATACTTTAGACAGATGGGAGATGTATAATTAGTGGGTTAGAGGTAAGCTGATGAATTATTATTACATGACCATGGTTGGTCAGGCAAAATGGTTAATCCGGCAAGGCATTGGAACCAAGAGTGCCAGAAAATCAGTGGTATACCTGTATATGCATATTATTCATATACCTACACATCATTCACACAATATCTAATGTACATACTTGGTGAATAAGGGTTTCCTTGCTGTACCTCATTTTTTTGTATGATTTACTCTCAAGGTGGCCATGGAACACATAAAGTTTATCCTTAGCATATCCTGTACCCTTCTTGGTGGTACAGTGTATAGTAGCTATGAACTAAGACCCAAGATCTTCCTCTTTCAAGTAACTTTAGCGATCAGGAGCTCTCTTTGATGTCAGTGGCTGTCACCCACACACCTTAAGTTTGTCCTTTTAACCCATAACTGTGGGATCATGCTGTTGCAACAACTTAAACAACTTGTGTCGACTGCAGGGTTCAGTAGTCCCAAAACACTTATAGCCTTTTCTTTTATTTTTTCTGGCAAGTACACTTTTTCTCTTTGTAATTATTCTATTCATATAACATGATATCAAACAAACAACTTGGACTTATAAAAGTCAAGGGGATAAAACAAAAATGGTGGTCTGAAATAACTTTCCCAAGAAGATCTCTGCATGGTTTGAATAAGTATTAACAGTAGATATTAATAAAAATACAAATATTCTGACAGAGTGTTTTGTGCTAATGCAAACACTAAAGAACACAAATATGTTAGTGTATTCAATGTTAAAAAAAAATGTGGAAAGCAAAACTCAGAAGTACACGTCTGACAGTGCTTACAGGAGATTCCCATCACGCACAAAAGTTTGCTGCATTTCCAAGAAGGTCAGGAAAGCTACCAAAACTTTATACTGTTTTCTACTCATAGTAATCAACCCATTATCAAGGTCAAAATATTTGACATCTCAAAATCCCCCTACACACATAGAAGGCTATCTTTAAATCCACAGTAAGTTACATGAATGGTTTAAAGTCTAGGGAGTAAGATTTTTTCATTGAGGGAATGGACAGACGAATGCGACCTTGGAGCATCCGACCCTAAAATCTTCATTTGATTTACTTTAAGACAGATTATAACATCTAAGTAACAAAAGAAAGCAAAGAAGATTTCATGGTTTTCTACACATGCCACTGGGGGGTTTATTCCCCTTCCCCACAAAAAATTCAATGCTCCCTGTGGTAACAGCAGTGATGACAAATGGCAACTGACTGACATTAAACCCAAAAATACTCATTTCATTTTATTGCACTGGAAAGAATCGACTACCTTAGCTCCTCCAATCCCTTTATTTTTCAAAATGTTATTGGTGGTTAAGCTGGGGCAGTTGAGGTAGTAAACACTTGACTTTCTGATTAAGCTGAAATATGCCAAAAGTTCCATTGTCATGATGTTATTGCAACTATAACCTTTGTTATCCTGACCTTCAGGAAGTCTCAACTTCCCCAAGCAATCTTAGTCAGATACATTCAGTACCTTATAAGGCCATTCATTCCATATCCCTTGCACTAAGTCCTAGAAATTCGGACACCCAAAAAGATCTTGTGCTATGTATTTCAGCTTGATGTGGAAGATGTACAAGCTGGGAATATGTCTAGGACAAGTGTATGTCTGGGTTTGTGAAATATAAGGATTGTAACATGGCGCATCTTTACTGAGAACCTTGGATCAATGACTTCATTGCTGAGTCGAGATTTTTGACTGGTCAAAGAGAAGAGCCAGCCAAAATAACACCTTTACTATTAAGCAGGTGGTTAATGAAAAGTGAAAGGCATTTACCTCATCAGCAAGAGAAGAGGTTAAGAGGTTTTAACCCCCTGAGGAATGAGATGTCTCATGGATAGTGGGACAAACTGACCCTCAAGAAAAATAATTAGAGCTCAAACCATGTTCAAACCAAGTTTTCCTTACCAATTACAGAAATGGTAGCTTTTCCCTCCACACAAAAAAAGTAAGCTTTCCACATGAAAACTATAGTTTATCTTAAACTTTCAAAAATTTCTTCTACACCACTTATCAATTAATACTCTCATCTCCGCAGTGTCTAGATTTGAAGCATCAGACCTCCACATCATAACACAATATAACCACTTTGTAAGTAATGACAAGATAACTTGAAGAAATGCATCATTCCCAAGAGCAAAAGATGTGTGGATACCTGAGAACTTACAGACACAAGTAAAAGACTTAAGGATATAAATGGCAGTAGTGTGTCGGTCCTACCTGGCCAAAGGGTTGTGGCGAGTATAGCGAGGCTTGAGGTACTCAGTGTCTGCCCTCTCCTGGAGTTCTCTCTTTTTCTGATGGACACGACACAAGATGCTCGCCCCAATAAAGACCATCACAAAGGAGACCCCTGTCACCAGAAGACCAACCAGCAACACTGTGTGATCTGGAAAAAAGAATAACATAAGGCACTTACACCAGATTATTTGTTAAAAAAAAAAATGATCATGAGAAAAGAGCCCAATAAAAATTATAAACTTAAGAGAACTCTCTCCTTAAACCTCTGCTATATCTATTCAATCCACTGATGATAACTTTTCCCTATATCATTAAAAACTACAATTGTAACATTAAGAATTTTATGATAATGATTAAAGAAGTATGAATAACTATCAAGCAATCTCTTCTCAGCTTGCCCCCAAAAAATGTACATATACATTTATGAATAGGAGGTTATTCATATGTAATCAAATTCATTGTAAAACATTACACCCTAATTCATATGAATTTTGTTCTAAAGTGAACAATATCTATCTATCTATCAATCTATCTATCTATCTATCTATCTACATCTCTGACATCTGTTCCCTTTGTAAACTCCCTGAAGGGGGTGGCCATGGCAAAAGTCTCCATAACTGATGAACTACAGTGCCATTTCTCAGCCTTCTGTGACTCACAACCTTAACAAGCCACAGGCAGAGGGCAACTCTAGTGCAGTGTTTCCAAAGGCTCCTACCTAATATTCAACTTACTACTTCAACCTAATGCTCTCATAAGAGCACTTTTGATTAATCTAACTACTAAGGTAATTAAAAACGTATCTCTTTGCCACTTCAAGTAACCTTCCTCCCATGCCAAATATTTGTAACACCTTCCACAAAGCATTTCTATCATCAAATCCTATCATATGCTTTCTCCAGATCCATAAATGCTACATACATATCTGTCCGTTTCTCTATATATTTCTGACAGAGATACTTCAAAGCAGTCACCTGATCTACACATTGTCTACCACTCCTGATGTCAAACTGTTCCTCCCTAGTCTGGACAGAAGGACCTGGATGTTTAGGCTTTGAGTGAAACTAAGCTCAATGGGAATAGGTATGTACTAGGGGTTAAATCAGGGGGTTTTGAGAGAGAGAGAAAGAGGGGGGCACTTTTACGTGAGTGATAGTAAAGAAAAGAGCCCAAGATTACTGTGGATGAAAATGAAAAGGGATTACAAGAGGAGGAAGTCTGTTAGTGATATATTAGGTGGATGACTGTTAGTGCTTCTGAACCTTGGAGAGGAGAAAGGAGAGTGTTTTAGAAGATGCATGAGTGCATCAGCAACTCTGAAGCAAGAAAGGGAGGGTGATATGGCAGTTGAGGCTGGGCACAGTGTACCTAGTACTGTGAACAAAAATGGTGAACAGCTTGTGGAGTTGAGCTGAAAAAAGGAGTAGTGACTGGGAATACCTGGTTTAAAAAGAGGAACATGCATATGTATGTGGGGGTGAGTGGAGATGATGGAGGTGGGCTTTACTGGATTATGCAGTGTTGGACTGATGTGCTAAAGAATGACTTTGGGAAGTAAATGTTTTGACGAAGACAGCTGGTTGAAAATCTGATCACTTCTTGGTGGAAGTATGGGGGAAAGTTTGTAGAGGCTCAAGAGAAAGAGGAAAAGTTATGGGTGGGAAGGAGGTGAGAGTAACTATACAATACACCTCATTTCCTAAACTAAAGGAACTCATCTCCCCACAAGACTTACTTCCATTATTAGCACCTCCACATCTGCACAACATAGTTACTGCTTCTAATCAGTCCTTTTGCATACTAATCATATGTATATGGGTCAATTATAGGAAATCATTTGTATAACACCTGAGCCTCTCACACAACATTTCATATATGATTTGGTTTACTCTATTTGCTTTAAAATATTTCACATTTACTACCATCAATATTTATTTATTTATTTTGCTTTGTCGCTATCTCTCGCGTTAGCGAGGTAGCGCAAGGAAACAGACGAAAGAATGGCCCAACCCAACCACATACACATGTATATATATACACGTCCACACACGCAAATATACATACCTATACATCTCAACTTATACATATATATATACACACACACAGACATATACATATATACACATGTACATAATTCATACTGTCTGCCCTTATTCATTCC
>JAUUDZ010422316.1:0-14264 GCA_032361705.1 Panulirus versicolor | reverse complement strand
TTAGTAGAAGCAACAAGACAAATCAAAGCCCAAATTGTTACCATGTGTTAGAGAGAATACATATATATATATATATATATATATATATATATATTCAAAAAGCATTATCACACGCTGAGGAACAAGTGAATGAAGAAGTCAATTATTTTTGTAACACAGAAAATACCAACAGCACTATTAATGAAGAAACCCTACAGAGAAAAGTAATATCTAATGAATTTGGTAAAAATAAGAGTTATGAGACAAGAGGCAAACAGTAAAAGAATAAGACTACAGGTTGCAAGTACATGTACAAAGAATTACTTACATTACTTTACTATACTGTAACATTTCCTTGAAACAGATATGTTTGATGTTTTCAAACAGGAAACAATATGTCAATATATCAGAGAGTTCATTAACACACACAGAATCAGAGATGGAGATTCATAAATAATCAAAATAACAGAGCCCAAAAATGAATACTGATACTGTACCTAGTAAGGCTAAAATATGTGAAAGAGAACTCTTCAATATAAAAAAAAATCACACACCAGGAAGAAAATTCTAAAGTTCACAAGATTAAGTAACATGTTGATGAAGTTACAAAGAAGTTGTGTAAAAGTGAAACCTGCATGATGAAGAATAAGCAGCAAGATGTTCTCACAGGTGAGGATGAAATTACACAAAGGACAGACAAAATGCATCACCTAAGATACAACATAGTATAACAAGATTAATATCATTCACTAAATGCAACATTTAATTTCTAACTAACCATGAAATTAGTAGCAATGCATCAGTAAATAATCATATAATGCACTGGATTCCTACACATTATGAATAACTTTCATAATCAGTACCACAAAAAAGCTTGTTTTATAATGGTGATAACTAAAGAAAAATGTTAATGTCATACCTAATGAGGGTATAGTACAGACTAGAAATGGACAAAAACACTCACATATTATAGAAAACAGACAAGATGTCTTTATATAATTTTTGTATCATCAATATGAAAAAAGCACAATACAGATGTGCAGTATCATTTTGTAAATCATGAGCTTTTTTCCTGAGTCACAGTAATACATGATGCAAAAACACAGTGATAAGCTAAATACTCATCATCCCATAATTAGTTAACTATAATACTTAACCCTTGTGCATTATGTGTATCCAGACAGGTACATGAAGGGGAAAATGATAGTCATACAATATATCCAAGAGCATCCATAGCTTCCTGTCAAATCTATGTACAGAAATTTAGCTAATTACCACATTTGTGGTTCAAATGTAGATCAAAGTTTAAAAAAGTCACTGAGAACCCCCAAAAAGAAGTATTACTCATCACAGTGCATAAAAGTAACTTTATGAGAAGCTAAATATACCGGCAAAGGTGCTGTTTATACATATCAGCTCTCCAGGCACAAAAGGAATTCAGCTATTCTTTTATGAAAGCAAGAGACTTAGATATTTACATATATATTAATTTTAGCACAGTACAACAGAAATACCTTTCAAAACCCTGAAGACTGGAAGACTTGTCTTGAGTGATAAAGAACAAAAAAAGAGTCTTAAATGAAGTCACAAAATATTTGATTATGAAGATACTCAATCTTCAAAGGAGTTATATTTTTTCTTGTTGTTCAGAGATACTTATGTATGACAAAGAAAAGAATACAATTTGATTATCAACATTCAATTCATCGAATCAACAACCACACAACTGGACTATGGGTCGGACTGTATGACTATGTAAACAGTGGCCATGTATTGCTAATGTATTCTTAAATAATTTTGATTTTCTATTGATTTTTAATTACCCCTAGCCCAATATCTATGAAAGCATCCCCGTGTCACCCAGGACCTTTTTAAAGGCTTCTAGAGGCCAAGATTACATTACTTCCAGTAGCAGGGGAATGCAGACTCCTTTGGAGTGAGAAGTTCTTTGACAAGACTGTACTCGCTATGATAAAGCCTTGCCAAAGGCCACTTTTCACTTATGGAATACCCTCTTAAGTAATTCAAAATTCACATACAATACATAAGGGAAAAGAGTTAGTAGGTGTGATCACATTCTTAATTCAACAAGACTATCTAAATGCAGTTCAAGGATTACCATTATGATGCATAAATCAGAATTACAAAAGACTGGATGAAAAAATATGCACTGCAACCATCATTTTTGTGCTTTTTTCACACTGACCAAGAGGCTAATATGAAATAAATCTATTCAAACTTTACAAATAATCATTTATATATTATCAAAAAATGCAACAAACACTAATATAAATTTGAAAATACTGCACCTAACACCAATATCATGATCAGCAAACTGAACTGTAAGAATGACAGGATTTTTCAGGAAAATTATTGTTCATGCAAGAACATTTAAAATCATTACACTGTCAACCACACTTAAAAGAACCACAATATGACAACAGCCACAACTGCATGAGCTTTTATAATGCAATCAATCAATCCACTATATAAAGTCCCTCCACAACAATGAAAACCATCAATGCTCTATATCTCAGTTTCATATTATGTTCTACATCCAAAAGCTTTAGTATTTAAGAGCAAAATATTCTACACCTCAATTTCATATTGTTGTGCATTAAAATTTTAGTTTTAGGTACAGAATGAGAGTATAAAATACCAACTTTAGCTTCACTGATCTATTCACAGAACCTATAATTCATTCTTTGTAACACCTTTCAATTCCTAAATATTTCTTATATCTGATATATACACACTGGTTACATCTCCATTGCTAATTCATAAGCTGAGAGACTTGCCATCCAATTTCGAAAACCTTCCTACAGTGTCTTCATTCACTTATATTTTCTTGGTCATTCTCTTATCAACATGGCTATATATGGATAATACAGGTGGAGGTATTCTGTGATACATCACAGTAGTAACAGGTATCCTTTCTGCCTCGCCCACACATGGACTACTGGCATTCTGTCCACAAACATACAATCTCTGTCATACATAACACTTGACAACACTTAACTATCACAACTCAGTCTTTGTTACCCTAGATATTCCTGTGGTGAGCACCATGCGCTAGTCCTGCCTTTTGGCAAAATGGTAGGAACAAAAGATAGAAGTATTTGGTAGGAACATTTAGGAAGGAGCACTAGGTACAAACATTTGGTGAAGTAGTAGGTAAGATCATTAGACAAGAGCATTAGGTAGTGGTCTGTGGGGAACATTAGGTAGAAGGATCTGCAAACATTACGCTAGAGTTGCCCTCTGCCACTGGCCTCTTATGGGTGAGGCACTAAAGGTTAAGAAGCGGCACTGGAGTTCACTAGTTATGGCGACTCAATAGCCATGGCCACCCCCTTGGGGGAGTTCCACTTGAGAACAGGCATCAGAGATATAGATGGATGGATAGACATCACTTATACCACCAAGTAGCCTTTTAAGCCTTTGAAAACTGCAAACATTCAGTGTCCTCTAGTTCATTCCAACCACCTAACACCCTTATAATAAAACAGTACATTTTTAAATCCATTCTAACCAGTTTCTTGTCCAGCTTCTTGTCATGGCCTCTGATTATTCAGGTGCAGTAGGGAAATTTTCCTGCTCAGACTTTCCTATAGAACTTCCATGGTAGTATACTTTCTCCATAATACTTGTTGCTTTCTTATCATCCTTTTTTCCTGCCAGCTGTCCAGCCACAAGAAGAGGTGGGTGAGAGAGGTCCCATCGACTTCAGTATCCCATCTCCACTTCATAAGATTATAATCACATACAACTTCACCATGGACCATCAGATACCAAGTTATCTGTCCTTCTCATGTACTCTCAGAAAAAACAGATTTACTGCATTAGGGGTCCCCACTGCATACTGTACACTACAATGGGCCTCCACAGGTCTGAATTTGTCTCTGTTATGAAGTGTTTCTGGATCCTCTTCTTTGTCTATTTGATAACCATACAACACAGAAGTACACTAAATCTTTCTCCAATGTGGGTTTTCTCTAAACATATTATTTTCATCCATGCTGAAATAAATGCACCATGTATTTCCCGAATGTGAGTAACAATTCATTATCTAAGGGTTAGAGTTTCACATGCTGTATACACCAGGTGATGCACAAGCAAGTGAATCTCGTGTCACAACTCCTGCACTCATTGTTTTTTGCAGTCTGGCTAATGCCATGGTCCACTGAGCTCATGCCCTCCTGGGATGTTTCTTTATTTCTAATGCTATTTTGTTGCGTCCCCTTAACTTCAGCATGGTCCCAAAACATAAAGGCTCTCCAAGTGGTACTAGAATGAAGAGATTCTGTAAGGTTATGGCATGAGCAGAGAAAATTTTGATTTCAAATAAGTTACATGGCAACCTGAGTGCAGCATCTTTCAGCTTTGAGTAACATGTGCAAATGTGGATAAGATTTACATGAGAGTAAAGAATTTTGCACCTATAAATGTAACGGTTTCTCAGGTACCTGGGAGAAAACCTGAAACAGAAAAATTATTAGGTTATTAAGTGCATGCATCAAGTAAATAAAAGAGGCTCAGTTGTTGATAGCATGACCACACAGGATAAAGCATTAAATCTGTGCTAATGAGATCACCAGTTAAGTTTCGGATTAGCAAAGGTATTTGCATATTTTTCCATAAGTAATTGTTGTGTTCCTTCAAACCCATTTATCCCATAAGGTATTGATATTATGCAATTGTTTGCTCACCACATCATTTTCCAGGAAAAGGGGTATACCTAATTCTGAATTCTGACAATCATATAATATTAAGGACTACACTAATGTCATCCAGGGTGCCTATGATGAAGATAAAACCTTTACAATTAATGCAAAATGGCCCAGTATACAGCTATTCCTGAAAAATGATGTGGTGAGCAAAACTGCATTCAGCTTTACTTCTTATATATACTAAACATCTCCATAGGTTCATTGTGGTCTCTGAAATCAATCTTTTTACTTATGATTTTTCCCCAGACTTTTTTTGTCTTCACTGTTAATCTCTTGTACCTACTGTCCTCAAGCTTTAACTGTAATACTGTTAGCTTTCCTATACCTTAGTGTTCAAATTTTTCTTTGATAAATCCCATCAAATCTTTCTCCACCCATCTGTATGTTATATTGAAACCTTCTTGCATTCTCCCTTTGTTTTCCCCTGATCTTATTGTCTATTTAATCATACATTGTTTTACTCCCCAGTCTATGCAAAATAACCACAAACAATACTGATACTATTATATTTCCATGTGGTGCCCAATGAAACATCCTTTTTCTTACAAAAAAAACCTGATGGCATCAATCCTGAAAGAGTGTGCCTCTGAATTTGCACACGAGCTTGCTCGTCTGTTCTGTTTCTGCCTAAAAACCAAAACTTTTACTTCTCCTTGGAAACGTATGTTGATACATCCCATCTCTTTTGACCCCTCTAACTAATATCCTAGTGTTTCGACATCTATCATTTCCAAAGTCTTTGAATCCCCCCCTCAACTCCTACATCCTTAAATGCTTTAAGAATCACAGTCTTCTCTCTGATCACCAGCATGGCTTCCATAAGGCAAGATCCACTGGTGATATTCTTTCCTATCTTACTAAGGTCTGGTTATCATCCCTGAAAAATTTTGGGAAGTCTTATGTAGGTGCCCTTGACATACCTAAGGCTTTTGACAGGGTGTGGCATCAGGATCTCATCTCTAAGCTCCCCTCTTTTGGCTTCCTTCCCTCACTTTGCTCCTCCATATCTTGCTTCCTTTCCAGCTTGATCTACCTCTGTGGTTGTTCAGGGATCAGCCTCCCCCTTTTCCCCATCTACAGTGGTGTCTCTCAAGGTTCAGTCCTGTTCCCTACACTTTTTCTCCTTTTCTTCAATGATTTCCTCTCCTTCACAAATAATCCAATGCACTCATACAATGATGACTCAACACTGCTTTCATCTGCATCCTTCAATTCTGCTCCCTCTTCTCTCACTCATCTGCATCTCGTCTTGATGACACATCTTCCTAAATAGACTCAGACTTGGACAGGATGTCCCAGTGCGATAAACAAAATCTTTTTAGGTTTAATGACTCAAAGACCCAATTTCTAACCATCTCTCTATCGAAAACTCCTCACAACTCTCGTCTCTCCTTTGGAGGTTCAGTTATTCCACCTCTTCACTAAATGAACACACTTGGTATTGCTGTAACACCCATTCTTCCTTGGAAACCCCACATCTCTGGAATACCCATGCTGCCTCTAAGAAACTGGGTGTCCTGTTTAGATACTGAAACTTCTTCTCTTGAGAACAGTTGGTCCATTTATAAAAGGGATTGATTCATCCTTCTTTGGAGTACTGCTCTCACATCTGGGGTGGTTCTAGCTCTGTATCTTTACTTGACAGAATTGAGCAGAAAGCAGTCCGACTTATAAACTGTCCTAGGCTAACTTCCGAACTTGACCCCCTTGCCCTACACCACAATGTTGGTTCACTTTCCCTCTATTATTGATATTACTTTGGTTTTTTCTTCCAACAGCTGGCTGCTTGTGTGCCCCCACCACTAGGCAGACTACATAATGCTCAGCAAGCTGCTGTGTTACATGGTTATTGTGTGGCCATTGGTAAAGATGGGTCATTTTGATATCTGCTTCTTTCTCTATACCTCGAAGCTTTAGAACTCTGCCTACTCATGTCTTCCCTAATAACGATGACCTGGCACAATTTAAAAGACAGGTCTTTCATGTCCTCAAAACTTCATAAATACTTTCCCTCGTCTTTTTTTTTTTGTTTCATTATTCTCTCTATATTTCAATTAAGGCCAATCCTTGATTTGGACTTTTGTCCGTGACTGGAGCCTTCAACATAAAAAAAAAGAGACCAGAAAGACCTATCAGTGGATGACAAGGAGAGGTTATCGCACTTCTTTTGAGTAAAAGAATGCTTTGCTTCATGGACAATGTGTTTGCAGTGATTATGGACAGTGATAAAAGCTGAATGGAAGCTAAAGGAGGGAGAGAGTTTTCCATGCCCAATATGCCTGATCCCTTGTCTGAATGGTCTCAGGACAGGAACAGTTGAACCATGGACTGGATAATGTAGTCTTACAGAAAGAGGGAATAAATGCTTCCATTCCCACAAGAATAACCTCTGCTATGTGTTTGGTGGAAACAGAAGCATTACCACATAAGAGACAGTAATTTACCCAAGGAAATTCAGAAAAGATGTTATGCAAGTTATTCCATTCAGCTTTGTTCAGGTGCCAGTATTTATGCTTAGAAGGGGCTGCTGGAAGGGAAGGTGCCATTATAATAGATACATATATAAAAGTGTGATTGGATGAACCAAATAGGGGCGAGATTGTGTATTTACAGCAAGATGGACTAGAGGTGAAAAACAAATCCAGAATATTAGGAGAGTGGTCACAGCAATTAGGTATATCGATAGGGTGGGAAATAATTTGCTCTAAGTCATTGAGAATGGAGAACATGAGAGCTTCAATCTCTCTACCATCCGTATCGGAGCAATTCAAACATTTCCAATGGTGAACATCGAAACCCTGAGGTAGAGGATCTCGGTTTGTGGGTGAAAGGATGTCACAGTCTCATGGCAGGAATTTAGATAGTCAAAGGAGGATATAAAATTTGTAGAATCAGGAGAGCAATAAGTGAAACAGAGGAAAAGTGTGATAGTAGGGAGACAGACTTTGCGCTGCATAACATCAAAGTTTGGAGACTCAAGGTCTTTGAGGCGTGCAATAGGTGTGTTCATGTTGGAATAAACATAAACACGAATAAACTTAAACACCACCTATGAACCAGAACTGTGAGTGGAGTTGATAGTTAGATATGAAAAAGAGACTAGTAAGAACATCATTAGACAACTGTGTCTCAGACAAAAGTAAGATATCTGAAGAGGTAGTAAACAGATGGTCTTCAATCAAGGAGAGGTTACTAGAAAGACCACAAATATTGGTATAGTGAATAGAAAAAGAGGAAAGTCTCACCAAAAGGGAAAGGTCATAGAAGGGGCTGGTACTTCTGCTGTCAGAGCCCTCCCTCTCATTGGCAGTAGAGTCAGGCAGAAACCTGGAGATTCTTAACACCCCATGATACCAGGGACGGGTATGGGACAGGATAATCCATGAGTTGGCTGAGGTACTAGGAGGGGCCAATATGCTACTACATAAGACCTTCCTCTCAATGGAGGCAGGGTCACACAATAAAGTGTAGTCAGAGGAGTATGCCTTAAATTTGCAGGGGTCATGGGAAGGGCCATTACCTTACTACCTGAGCCCTCCCTCTCACTGGCAGCAGAGTCATACAGGGTAACAGCAATCATATAAAAAAAAAAAGAAGAAAATATATATACATATATTCTGGGAGCCCATTCCAAGCATCAGCAATGTTGCTGGTGAAGAACTACTTCACACAATCCAGACCAGTTTGGTGACCTCCAAGTTGGCTGTAATGAAATTTCCAACACCAACACTGCTGAAACTTTCAAGTATTTCAAAACACTCCATTAACTAGTCTCAGAGATACATCCCACTCAGAGAAAACAAGTTCAATTTCCGCAATCTGCCCACACATGGTTTGCCATGCAAGGAAGGAATCAATATAGCTGCCCACTGTTGCACTGCATCCAGTTCAAAAACAACTCCAGCTAAGTAAGAGGGGCCCAGAGCCACACTGCACATTCGAGGGGGGGCCCAACCAGACCCAGGGAAAGCAGCAACATCATATCCATGTTGAAGTTTCTGTTAACAAAGCCAACGTCCCATTTGCACTCTTGACAGCACCAACACAAAGCAGGGAGAATCTGAAGTTGGTGGAGACAGCGACCACCAGGGCCAGATGCTAGACATATATAGTGAGTTTCTAAAATCCTTAAGAATCAAATGGCAAAGGTAGTGTGATGTCCCTTGTCAAGGCATTTTGAGATATATTGATAAAACTAGGATTATCTTTTTCCTAAGTTGAAAGGTTGTAGTTTACTAAATTTTGCTAAAACACCACTTCATTTTATGTCATCTCTAAAATCCTCAGGTGCTTAAAAAAGAAAGAGAAAAAAATCTTCCTCATTTCATCCTGAGAACTAAATATTCTCCTCCATGGAAGTAATTTTGAGATATGTAACTGAATTACTCATGGTGGGCATAACACTATTCTTTTAACTGTTCTACTCTCACCTTTTACAAGATTGGGTTTCCTTTATGCTTTCACTTGCTAACCATTTACATCTAAAGACGTACTAGGGAATTTCACCTGGGTATTGAAAGCATTCAGAATATTCATGCTTTCAAAAATTCATCTAGAAGTGCATAAGGTACACTTTCATTGTCAGTTTTGTTTCTTTCCAGATCTTGTTATACAGTGGTGCATATGGCATTAATTCAACTGTTTTATTTTGTCAACCCACTCCATATGATTCATTAATAAGCATAAGAATGGAATAATACTGCATTTTGACCAATTCTAATTTTCCCTGTTTCATAAATGGAAACAAAATCACATGTGAAGATATATGGTTCCAAAATTCACTGAAAAGGAATGAATGATATCCTCATTAATCAATATCTCTAACTTCTCACTTACTTCAGGTGGCGTTCTGCACAGCTTTCTGTTAAGTGCAGAAAATATGCTTTGAATACCAAAGACTTCTTTTCACTATTAAAGATCCATGGCCTTTATCTTTTCCATCAATCCAAATTGGACATGTTAATCATGAAAGCTTGTGGTTTTTTTTCTGCTGTGACTGTACTTGAAGGGTATGGAGTACAACTACTTTCGCTTGGAAGCTCAGGTGTTGATTCAGTAATTCAAAATTCCTGACCTCTTAGCTGAGATCTACCAGCATCTAATGGTTTGACAAGTGGTGATTACCTTGTTTATGAAGTCTAGCTCTCATGGAATTAATGCATAAATGCCATAGACTGATATGGCAGAGGTCCACAATATTCTTGTCTTAGTTCAGAAATGAGTTTTCCAGTTCAAAACACATTTTTTGATCATCCTGAATTCTAAAATAAGAACAATTCAAAGTGAATATCATCATGACATTTAATTTCACCTCATGAAAACAAAGAATTTTTGAAATAAGAGCTGCAACTTTTCAAGGTTTTTTTTCTATAAACTGTCAAAAGTAATAGTCCAGTTACATGGTAATATTATTTTCTTCAACTTGTTCTAAGTTACCAGGAAGCCAAGCCAATGCTGCATGGTTAAATTACATGTCTGAGAGCAGGACAGGGAGTGATGATGAAGCCAAAAAAAATGGAAGCACTGCAAGTGAATATCTTGAAAGAGTAATAAGAGTTTATGACATACAGCATGGAATGAAGAAGTATACAATTAACATTAGCAATAGATCAAGTGGTCAGTCTGAGACTATGTGAAATGAGAAAGTAGGTTAAAGAGGTTGAGTTGGAATAAGCCCAAAACATGTTCTGCCCATTGCAGTCCTATTATACTAAATATTATATGAAAAGATAAAGCAAACAGGTTAGAAGACTTGAGTCAGAATGAGTATAGGTACAAGGAGGGAGATTTAGTTTTGCAAATAATTTGAGTGAATATCTGACTTCATTTGTGAAGGAGTTCAGTCAACATATGATGAGAATGAAGGTTAAAAGAAGCTTCAGATAACAAAGAACTGATTTTGTTTTTTAATACAAAACTCCAAGACTTCACAGAAGTTGAAAATATCAAGGAAAGCTAAGAGATATTTGAAGATCAAAGGGGCATACTATGATAATATCTAGTGCAATGAAATATCTTTAATCCGGTACTCTATGGTTCTATTCTAGTTCAAATAAAACAAAATTTGACGTAGTTTAGCAAAATTTCTATGGTTCTGAAAACTGTCACTCCACCATCTGGTGTTGTGGTCATTTGGGTACTCCAGTGTTGGCAACTGTACAAAGTGAGTTGAATCTGAATACAGTTACACAGGTATTCTTTCAGGTTATTTTTCATATAAGTTACTGCAAATTGTAGTTAAACAATATACAAAATAATGAATAAGGGAATGAATAAGGGCAGACAGTATGAATTATGTACATGTGTATATATGTATATGTCTGTGAGTGTATATATATGTATACGTTGAGATGTATAGGTATGCATATTTGCATGTGTGGATGTGTATGTATATACATGTGCATATGGGTGGGTTGGGCCATTCTTTCGTCTGTTTCCTTGCACTACCTTGCAAAGGCGGGAGACATCGACAAAGCAAAATAAACAAATAAGATAAAATATAAAAATGCTTGACAATAATTACTGTCATATCGCTCAGTTTGGAGGCAGCCATTTATTCTTTTGCTATACAATATACATTTTAAGGAAAGTTATTTTATCACTGCTTATTTTCCATCAGTCAGGAAGCAGGTAATTAATGAATGCAAGTTTATTTGTATTATAAGCATTAGTTAGTAATCTTAACTATTTACATGATTTAGAATACCTGTGTCATGTTTCAACAGATTGTTGGCCAACCCAAAAGCTACCCTGGAGTCTATGGTGAGAGGGAAAGTTGTTTCTCTTCCAGGACATATCCAGGCAATCTATGTCCACAACATGCTCAAATTATATTCTCATATTATTGCAACTGCTGAGGAGGAGGAGGATTCTGAAATGATAGAAGAGGTAGAGTATTGTTTTAGTTTTATGATTTTGTCTTTGTTTTCCTCAATTTTTGAAAATATAATTTGTTTTCTTAAATCAAATGTTATCAGATTTTGTTTTGGAGGTGAAATGTATTGATACCCACGAGGAGATTATCTAAAATTTCCTTTCTTAACTTTAAGAAAAAATAGGGTATCTCTTTTTGTTTTTGACTCTTTATGAAATGGAAATATTTTTGTAATTCTTAGTGTAGAGCTAGACATTGTTTTTAAGTATAGTGTTGATATGAAACCTGATCAGTCTCGATTTAGTCCAAATGCTGAAAATATCCAAGTAATTATGTGTAATTTCTGACCTGATTTTTTGTTCTTTATATACCCAATTGCCTTTCCTGCCTTATCTTGATAGTATTAGGAACAGGGGGCAATGGCTTCATTTGCATACACACAGTTTGTAGAAAGTGGCTTAAAGGAATGGAAGCACTGTGTTATCTTCTGAAAGGAGGAACAGATGAATGAGCAAAGTGAGGACTCTTTAATTTGAAAGCTCAGTTCCTGAGGCAGGACATTTCACATTAGTTTTATAAGGAAAGAATGGGAGTTATCATTAAGAAAAGTATAAGGTTTTCAAATTGAATTGATTATGCATAATCAATTCAATTTGAAAACCTAAGGGTCCATCACTAAGGGTCCTAAGCTTAAATCCTGCTGAATGAATATTCACAAGTTTTTGAAAAAGTATAGAAGCCTTTGATTGTTAGCATAACATAAGTAAAGAATATGTTATAGTGAAGTAAAAAGCTATATATGCATGATTTATTTCATATAGGTGGAAAACTGAATTAGAAGATATTGGGTTGAAAAATTTAAATAATTTTCATCTTAATCATAATACAGTACTGCTGTCCACATCCAGGCCCCACATACCTTTTCATGGTTTACCTCAGATGTTTCATGTCAGTTCCGGTATATCACATTGTTTCAATTCACTCTATTCCTTGCATGCCTCTCACCCTCCTGTATGTTCAGGCCCTGATTGCTCAAAATCTTTTTCATTCCATCCTTCCACTTCCAATCTGGTCTCCTGCCTCTCCTTGTTCCCTCCACCTCTGACACATATATCCTTTGTCAACCTTTCCTCGCTCATTCTCTCCATATGTCCAGTACATTTCAACACACCCTTTTCTGCTCTCTCAACCTCACTCATTTTATTTCCACACATCTCTCTTACCCTTTCATTACTTACTCGACCTAACCACCTCACACCACATAATGAACTCAAACATTTTATTTTCAACACAGCTTTCCTTCTCTGTACAACCCTACCTATAGCCCGTACCTTGCAACCATATGATGTTCTTAGACTTACTATTCCTTCAAACATACCCATTTTTGCTCTCCGAGATAACATGCTATCCTTCTACACATTCTTCATCACTCCCAGAACCTTCGACTCTTCCTCCACCCTGCGTCTCACTTCCACCTCCATGGTTCCACTCCCAGATATCTAAAACACTTCACTCCCTCCAATTTTTCTCCAGTCAAACTTACATCTCAGTTAACTTGTCCTTCAACCCTGCTGAACCTATTAACCTTGCTTTTATTCAGATTTGCTCTCAACTTTCTCTTTTCACACACTTTTCCAAACTCAGTCACCAACTTCTGCAGTTTCTCACTCAAATCAGCCACCAGTGCTGTATCATTGGTGAACATCTGCCTCACTTCCCAGGCTCTCTCATCCCCAACAGACTGCATACTTGCCCCTCTCTCCAAAGCTCTTGCATGTACCTTCCTAACCAATCCATCAATAAGCAAATTAGATAACCATAGGGACATCACACACCCCTGCTGCATATTATCCTTGGGGTTAGGGGAGAAAGAATACTTCTCACATATTCCCTGCATATCTTAGAAGGTGACTTAAAGGGGCAGGAGCAGGTGGGGCTAAAAATCCTTCTCTCCTGTTTTACTTTTCCAAAAGAAGGAACAGAGAAGAGGACAAAGTTAGGATTTTCCCTTTGTGGCTCAGTCATCTGTTCTTGGTGCTACCTCATTGGTGAGGGAAGTGGCGAATGTATATGAAAAAATACTTATGTACATTATTATTATTATATTATCATACATATTCACCATTTCCCGCATCAGCAATGAAGTGTTAAGAACAGAGGACTGTGCCTTAGAGGAAATACCCTCTATTATCCCCCTTCTCTGCTCCTTCTTTTGGAAAATCGAAAATTGAGGGGGAGGATTTCCAGATGCCCTCTCCTTTTAGTTGCCTTCTACGACACGCAGGGAATACGTGGGAAGTATTCTTTCTCCCCTATCCCCAGGGATAGTATATATATTATATTCAATATTATATATTTAACCCCAGGGATAGGGGAGAAAGAGTAGTTCCCACACATTCCTCACATGTCATAGAAGGCAACTAAAGGAGACGGGAGAGGGGGGCTAGAAACCCTCCCCTCCTTGTATTTTTAACTTTCTAAAAGGGGAAACAAGGAGTCATGTGGGGAGTGCTTATCCTCCTCGAAGGCTCAGATTGGGGTGTCTAAATGTGTGTGAATGTAACCAAGATGATGTGGTATACCGGGGTCGACGCGCTTTCAATTGATTGAACCTGGGCATGTGAAGCGTCTGGGGTAAACCATGGAAAGTTTTGTGGGGCCTGGATGTGGAAAGGGAGCTG
>JAUUDZ010422305.1:0-11959 GCA_032361705.1 Panulirus versicolor | reverse complement strand
ATCACATCATTATTGTGAGAGATATTTTTATGTGAACGTCTGTCAGTCCCTCCCCCCCCCCCAATCTCTCTCTCTCTCTCTCTCTCTCTCTCTCTCTCTCTCTCTCTGGGTGAAGACAGCATGTACGAATATGTGCATGTGTATATATGCATATGTCTGTGTATGTGTATGTATGTATACGTTGAAATGTATAGGTATATATATATATGTGTGTGTGTGTGTGTGTGTGTGTGTGTGTGTGTGTATGGGCCATATGGGCCATTATTCTTCATCTGTTTCCTGGCACTACCTCGTGACGTGGGAAACAGTGATTAAGTAAAATAAATAAATATTAACAATGTTTTCCACGGAGATTAGCCATATCAGTCAATACAATTGGGTTTAATTGAGCTTACCCAATTTTAAATTAATTAATCACATCAAATCAAAACCTCTTTCCATAATCAAGGTAAAAACTCAGCATTCTAAAACTTCAATGAAGTTTAATTATGCTTACTATGGGGCATAACTCATTTCGGGTTTCTAGACACTAAGTAATATGATGATGCTGTTGTAAACTTACCTTTGAAGTAATAGAAAGATGAAAGTCATAAAACTCAGAGTATCGTCTGAACACATGCCAAAGTTCTTCTTGCCCAGATGCATCTCTACGCATTACACTCACAATGTAGATAGCATGTGATTTGCTTCCTTCTCGAACAATCTCTGATATAAGGGAAACAAAATAATTAAAGGATTTATGCTAAGACCTACTGCAATAGTAAAATCTGCAAATTCTAATACTTTAGGCAGTGTTACTTATCATAGTACTAATATGAATTTTTTAGTCAGTGTTACTTATCATAGTACTAATATGAATTTGCTAGTGCAAGTGCTCAATTTAGCAAAATCTATCATTATGTTGTAACGGACAATCTCATCACACTAAACTTCACTAAATCATATTATGTGGGGGAAGAGTGGGTCAAATTATCTAAGATCCAAATCAAAATAGTAAAATTTGCGTGGGGCTATTTTTGGATACTTTCTCATAAAGTGTATCACTCTGATCAAAAGCACCATTTTGAAACCAGCTATTACCATTAATTTCAACAAACTTCTTTCATAAAGAGCACCCACACTCAATACTGAACTCATATTTGGCAAAATATAAAGTGCAATAGCAATACGTGTAAGTCTATGTCATTATGATGCATCTTTTTTCATAATTTGTACAGACTCAGAATGCATTTCACTCATGCACATTTCATACTCTGACATCAATCACCAGGAATGGAAAGTGGGCTTCACTTATGTATGATAAGTACTCACAAAGTTGAGTGGGTAAGTGAAGTTATGGCAGGCTGGGTAAGCACAGGTCACCCTCTCCTACAAACTAATGCTCCCCTCTCAACCAATATCATCTCATCTTCCTGCACTGAAATTAATCTTAATGGCATGTATTTTGAGGCTAAACAAATTTTCATCTATCACTTAATCTTGATTTCACAGATTTATTTACTGGCTACTATATCTATTATCAACAGTTTATTCCTAATTAGTGGGGTGCATCAGGTACACATACAACATCTACATTAATCAAACAGAATCTCAATCTGTCCAATGTGATGAAATAAATCATGGACTTCTACAGTCATAGAAGTACTCCTTACTTTTTCTCTCTATAAATAACAATATGTTGATTAGTCAGCTGAGACCAGACTCCATTCAAACCACTTCCATACAAAAAAAGCTTCCACTGCATCCAATCACTAATCATTCCTTAAACATCTTCATTTGAAATACTATATTCCTAGCCTTAATCAATTCTTTCACATTCATTCATCCATCTACATCATTCACATTCTGCATCTCTCATGACTTTCTATTGTACTAAACCCATCCCTCACTTTATGCAAGGGTTATGTCCTTTGAAAACCTAACACAAAGAGAAATTGCATATAGTTAACCTATAAACAAACTGAAGTTTTGGCATACTTTCTACAGAGCATACCTACTTAGTAGCAAATCATGACGGCATAAAGAGATGGGTAAAAGTAGGTTCTGAACAGAATTGTGAAATCACATAAGGTGGTCCCACATAAAGCAAGGGATGGGTACACAATATATCTTCTTGAATAGCCCTTCATCTGCTATACACTATATACCCACACAGTTATAACAGCCTTTCATGAATTGGCCTGTTTGATGAACTCAGCACCGATTATTTCTTCAAAAGATGTAAAGATAGAAAAATTAAGAGGCCATAACATTAAACTAAGCAAACTACTTGTACAAACGATGTAAAGAAGCACTTTTAAAGTATGGGAGTAGTGGATGAACGGATTACAATGAAAGATGAAACATGAACAGCACAGAAAAGTCTAAAAAGTTGTGTTACGGTAGATAAAGAGAAGTAGTCCCATGAATGCAAAACACCCTCTTCATACAGTACAAATAAGTAAGTAGACTAAAGAGATACCATATGACCCAAGCAATCTATTCATTTGAATCTTTTTTTTAAGAAAAGATTCTCTTTGTCCATGCAGTCTCCTCTTATTCCCTAATCTTCATATTTCTCTGAGAAAGTTATGGGTTTTCTTTAACTTCTTAAATCCAAGATATTTCACTTCCATAATTTCTCTGTAACTTCACATTCTATCTTTTATATCTCCTCTTTATTTCTATTGTGATTATGCATCCCCCAGTCCTTGAGAATGTCTTGTATATAATATAAATTTTTCTTTTTCTTTCTTGAATATCTCCCTTCTTTTTTAGCCCTCTTCTGATGCCTTTTTGTATTTCACTTTACATTATAACATTCATCATCTTCAAACTCCTAAAAATTCTTAATCACTTATACTCTTCTACAGTCATGTTTGAAAGCTGTCACTTTACCCTTATATCAAGTGAGCAGTAAGTTAACACAAAACATATTTCATCTATCAATCACATCACATGATTCTCCTGACACTTTCTCGTTCATATCCAGATATTTTCTGTCATACATCATCTACCCAGCAACTTCTTAACACAAGTATCATATTCACTTTCTCACTAACTAAATGAAATAAGTGACAATGCAAATACCTGTGTCAATAATCTTTGCAGTAAGAGTATATGATCTGGAGGTCAGACTGGGAGAGCGAGAGTGACAGGGAGATGGATGGAGCGACCCTCCTGGTTGTGGAGACTGTGCTCGGGATGATCCTCTGGATACATTCTGAAATCAAATAAGAAAATAACATACTTATCCAATCTGTACTGCCAGGATAATGTTGCTACTTAACTTTGAAATACCTTTTCTCTCTGATGCAGTATCCTAAAAAAAATGAGACATCTCAGGCATTCAGGAGGCTAGCACCTTCTATCACCAGTGATGTAGCACAAACATTCCCCAGCTATACCTAACCACTAACCTGCAGCAGCAGTGTAGGTGAGGTGGTTTGATCGAGTAAGTAATAAAGGGGTAAGAGAGAGGTGTGGTATTAAAAAGTGTGTGATTGAGACAGCAGAAGAGGGTGTGTTGAAATGGTTTGGACATATGGAGATAAAGAGTGAGGAAAGGTGGACAGAGAGGATGTATGTGTCAGAGGTGGAGGGAACAAGGAGAAGTGGCAGACCAAATTGGAGGAGGAAAGGAGTGAAAACAATTTTGAGCGATCAGGGCCTGAACATACAGGAGGGCGATAGGCGTGCAAGGAATAGAGTGAATTGAAGCAATGTGGTATACTGGGGTTGACGTGCTGGCAATGGATTTAACAAGGGCACATGAAATGTCTGGAGTAAACCATGGAAAGGTCTGTGGGGCCTGGATGTGGATAGGAACCTGTTGTTTTAGTGCATTACACACGACCAACTAAAGACGAAGTGTGAATGAATGTGGCTTTTTTTGTCTGTTTTCCTGGCACTACTTTGGTGAAGCAGGGGGTAGCAATGCTGTTTCCTGTGGGACAGGGTAGTGACAGGAATAGATGATGGCAAGCAAGTATGAATATGTATGTACATGTGTATACAAGTATATGTCTGTGTATATGTATGTTTATGTGTATATGTTGATATGCATATGTATGTATATGTGTATATGTCGATATGTACATGTATGTATGTGTGCATGTACGGGCATTTATGTGTATATATATATATATATATATATATATATATGTGTGTGTGTGTGTGTATATGAGCGGTTGGGCCATTCTTCGTCTGTTTTCTGGTACTACCTCACTGAAGCAGGAAATGGCGATCAAGTATAATAAATATAAAATATAAATGTCCATAGAGAGGCTGTGCTTTTAGTGCTTTACACATGACAGGTAGAGAATGGATGCTGAGCACACGATACCATTTCTTTGTCTGTTTCTGGTGTTATCTCGCAAAACTAGGTAACAGCACATAAGTATGAAAGAAAGAAATATCTTTATGTTACCCCTGGGGATAGGAGAGAAATGATAATGCCTATGTATATCCCTCATATCAAATAAGGTGAATAAGAGGGGTGAGATTGGGGGCTGGAAATTATTCCTTTCTGTATCACTTTCCAAATAAAGAAACAGAGGAGGGATCCATGTGAGGATCTTTTGCCTCTAAAGGTCATTCATTTGTTCTGGATGCTATCCTGCTCATGTGTGACAGATCAAACATGTAAGATAAACTATTTGAGCACATATAAATTATTCTATTACATATCAGAATACTGTAAAAGTTTATAGCACATAAAATCTTGTTATACTTAAAAAATGAGGAATATAATCATTCCTTTACCCTCTCACTTTAACATAAAAGAATTTCCTGTAATCTAAAACAATGTCCTTTTACATGTCTGCTCCTTCTCTGCTGACTAGAATCCACATGAAGGCGGTAGCCTTAGAACTCCCATTACCATACAGTCTACATTAACATCAGTAGAGGAGTTATTCTAGTAACTCTACAGAAATCAATAACATTATCTTCTTACTTTGAGATAGTTATCATTGGAATGAGCAGAATGACTTGACGTGACAGAGAGAGTATCTCCTGGCAAACCACTCACTGATGCCACTGGGTTTGATCCATCAAATTCATCACCCTGTAAAATATCTTACATAAATGGGCTGACTGTTATGTATAAAAATATTAGCCATGAAACAAAGAAGGAAGTAAACTTTTATTAAATGGGAATGAAGCATTCCACCACAGAAAAAAATCTGTAATACAGGTTGAACCTCTCTAATCCAGAGACCTGTGGTCCAGTAACTCATGGTCTGGCACATTTTGAATCTGTCGTCATTAGTTTGTGGACCTGCCACCAAGCAGTCCTGTTAGCAGTGTTAAGGCACCAAAATCTGTTTACACTACAGTCCTGTTAATTTCTTATTTTCATTTTTTTTTGCTGAAAATGAAAGTCAGAAAAGTTTGAAGTTTCAAAAAACTTTGTCAAGAGTGTAAACTTAAACAATGCACTTATAAAGTGGTTTAAGCTCCCATGTAATGAAGGTGTAAGCATTTCTGAGGAGATGCTTATCGAGTAGGCCAAAGTTTTTCTTAAAGAAATAAATCTAGATTATGACTGTAAATATTCACAAGGATGGTTACACAAGTTTAAGTGGAGACATGGGATTTCAGGATACAGTGTGCATGATGAAAAGAGTAGTGCTGACATGGAAGCTTGTAGTGTAAGGTAGTATTAAAAGAATCAATAAAAACTCCAATTCTCTATTAAACAACCAATAAAAATATGTACAGGGTAAGAGAGTGTACCTATGGTCATTCGTTACTCTTACTACGCGTCACAAAGCTGCGAAAAAGTTTGTGGATGAATATGAACAGTTAGTGGCAGCAAAAATCTTAGCCCCAGAACAAGAGTATGATGCTGATAAAGCTGCCCTGTATTGGCATCGCATGCCATGAAAAACTCTTGCCCAAGATATTGTGGAGTCTCCATTAGGGGGTACTTCTGATGTAATCTGATGTAACAATTAACAACTTGTTTGGAAGCATTAATGGTTCTATCATTTCCTGTTTTAAGCTTTGTTCTACCTTTGATAACACAGCAATATGTAAATGGAATGAGCTGGCAAGACAAGGAGTTGGGCATATATGTACATAGGGGATTCTTGTAGGGGTCAATTTCTATTTTCCTGCATTTTCCATGGTCCGGCAATGGCCAGGTTCCACAGTTGCCGGATTAGGGAGACTCAACCTGTATGTGCAATTCCATACCTGATGGTCTTGGTCTCTCCTTACAGCTCCTCTATACACATAAAAATATAATCTTCCTACTGATAGTATTTTTCATGCTCCCAGACTTTGGATGATAATACATACTTGTATTCCATACTATTTCAAAGCTGGTTATTGTCTCACTTCTCTTTTACTGCTTCCTTTTACTTTTACTTTTCTCTGTCTTTTCAAACTTCCTTCTTTCTACATACCACTTTATGTATGTTTAATGAAGCAATTATTTTGATATTAATAATCTCATTTCATAGTTCATGACAGTTTTGATAACTTTTCTGTTAATCAAACCAACAGACTGAGTTTTTATGCAAACATTTGAGTATTGTTGACAATGGATACTGTGGAGATGGTTGGTGGCTGAAAAGGATGGGGGTGATTCAGGATGCATCAACATACTTTTAATGTAAGAAAGCTGCATGTAGAATTCATGGATTGAAAACTGATTCATCACTGATCTTTTTGCAACATCATGCATCAGTGTGAAGTAAAAGAAAGGTATATATGGATAAAAACTTACCTGTTCTAATGAGTTGAAGCTTATATCATCAAGGGATTGAGAATCTTCCTCATCAGATCTTGATGGATCTTTTAGCAGATCTAGCTCTGCCAAGAGTCGAATATACCAAACTGATCTAAAAGTCAAAATAATATGATTATCTACTCTTTAAGTACTTTTTACCATCAAACTTACTATCAAGTTTTTTGAAATTTCTTTTAAGGTTATAAGGGCATCCTCAACATAAGAGCAATATAAAACAGCAAACAAAAATGATAATGTACACGGAAAAAGGAGCTAAAAGAAGGTACATTGTCAAATCATTTCTTTTTAATCTAACACAACAAATCTTAATGTTCTATTGCACAGTTGTCATTTTGTCTGGAAAGTAAAAATAAATTTTTTAGCTACAGCCTACAATAAGCTGCTTGCAATGCCAATAATCCCTCTATTTTTTAATTATATCAAGAATATAAAAAGAAAAATTATAATCATTTAACTTACAAATACAGTACTGATAGGACCTATTCAGATATATACTGAGGCAAAATACAAGCATAAAATCAAACATCAAATGGATATCATGCTAAAGATGTCAAAAAAGGAAGGTTTGAAGTATATAAAGATAATTTTCAGAGAAAAGCATAGAAAGTGAAAGAACATTTTTTCCTTTTCATGTAGGTAGCTAATCACAGACAAAAGTACTTAATAAAGCTACGCCTTTAACTGGATTAAAAAGAAAGATAATTAAAGTGAGATGAGGGAAAATATGATATGAAATTTTGGAAAACTGGAAAATCTGGCTTTCTGATGTTGGAAAAGATGAAAGAAGGCAAGGAGTCCCAAAGCTTAGTAAAAAATCACAAGAGCCCATGAGTTGCCAAATCCCCTATATATAATCAGAAGATCATACTTGCCTAGTATTACATGGTCTAAGTAGTGGTAGGGACATACAAAGAGCCAGTTCTCATTCTCAGAAGCAGAAAAAAAGTAGTGTCTACTGATAGAGAATCAGCACTGTGGCACTGGGAAAATGGGCTAAATTTTAAGACCAAACTGGAAGAGTTGAAAACTAGGCCAAATAATGGTGGGTGACTAGTAAAATGAAGACATGAAAAATGCAAAGGGTTTAGAGAAATCTGAAAAGTAGTGAATTTGAAATAGAAGAAAATGTTCAAGAGATGGGGCCCCATGAGTTAAAACTTCTTCCCCTCACAGCAAAAATACATAATTACATACACAGCAATTCTTTGAAAGATGCAGGGATAGAACAACCAGAGGCTATAGCTAGAACTTAAAGAAGAAACTTGCTATAAAGTATGAAAATTGGTACTCTTATAGAGATGAAAGGAATAAACTGATTTTGAGATAGTGAATGTGGAAAGAATTCTTTCTTTTTCTTTCATACTTTGCTGTTTCCCACATTAGCATGGCAGTGCCAGGAACAGATGAAGACAGGCCACACTCACTCACATCCATTCTCTAGCTGTCATGTACAGTGCAGAGAAAAGGTTAAAATGTGTTATGAGAGTAGAGAAAGTTCACAGAATGGAACTCCATACAGTACAAACAGGTAATTAAACACCAGTGGGCACTATTCAGTATGTCACCACCTTGCCACCTAAAGAGAACTGTACAGAAGACAAACTGCCTACTGAAAAATTATGAGAATTGCATTTAGGGTCATGGATATGGGAATGTTTGACAAGCTATTCACAATGTATGACTGACCTAAACTGGAATAAACTTCATGTTTGGTCAGTGTAAATAATAAAAAAAGGACTAACAGAGAAAGTTCTCAGGAAGACTATAAAGACAGCAAATGAAACAAGAGAGATACAGTACAGGTTAAGGAAGGCTGCTATACATTTGCCCCACAACAGTAAAGAGAGGAGTAGAGAGTTGATCACACCCTTCAAGCTTCAAAACTAGTTTGACAATGCTGAGGTGAATTGTCTTTCATGATTGATGAGATAAAGTAACCAGAGGCCATAAGAGGAAATTAAAATTGAAAGTTGCAGGAAAATACGTAAAGTTTGATACTTTTATAGCATCCAAGAAGTAAATGAACGGAAAGTGTCATGTGATGAAATTATGAATGTTAACTAATATAAAAGACACCAGAATAAGTTCAAGAGATGGGACGAAACAAGTGCAGAACTCTTTCCCTCCCTCAAAGGACCATACAAATACATAATTATACCTCAAGTTTGGTTAGATTTAAGACAAAAATAAAAACCAAGAATTTGGTATAAAAAACATCAAGGGTTTTACCTTCTGAATGCTGGTAAAAACAACTCAGCCTCCTGTAATGTCATAAACAATGCTGCCTGAACCTCATCAAACCAAGTGTCTGTGACCTTCTCAGAACGCATACGGAGAATCAGCCTCTTAACAATGCTGTCATCTATTGCTACTCTTGGACTGGCCTGTTATAAGAATATGAAAACATAACATTAGGAAAATTTCTAAAAATATAGGTTTTGAAAAGTGAAAAACCTTTTCTCTCTGAGGCGAAGTCCCAAGACCATAAGAGATTCTCAAGAATATTTTTCATGGAAAACGAGGGTTAGACCTTCCAACCCTTGACATTTCTGGTGTGAAAATGCTGGTGTTTCCTATTCTTCACTAACCACCCTCCCATGATACACAGCTGCCTTGTTTTGGACAGAAAATGTGACTAGATACACTTGATAAATGACTTGACATACAGTTCAAGGTGTTACTGAAGAAAGGCAAAGTGCTATGGGAGTGGAAAAGTGCAAACATAATACCTATCTATGAAAAAGGAGACAGGGAAGAAGTGCTCAACTACAAACCAGTTTCACTGATGAGTGTGGTCAGTAAGGTACTGAAAAAGATAATAAGAAAGTAGATGAATGACTTCCTGCATAAAAGAAATCACTTAAATGCAAGAAATACATCTTCAAGGAAAGGAGATCATGTTTAACGAACCTCTCCGATTTCTGAGAGAGTGAGCTCTGTCTAAGGCAAAAAAAAAGAAGCCTAGGCGGAATGTTTATATATGAAATACCAGAAATCTTTTGGCACTTACCACATGGGAGGCTGATCAAGAAACAAGGAGGAGACTCCATCAATGGACAGATTACCTTAGTGGAAGGGAACAAAGGACAAATGTCAAAGGAGCCTCCTCGAGCTGAGTTAGGGTTACCAGCAGCACGCCACAAAGCTCAATTGTTGGACCATGCTCTTCTTCACTGATGCAAATGATATACCAGAAGGCCTAGGGTTATGGCGCAAAGGGCACCTAGACAAACTCCAGAGTTGGTTCATTACTTGATGGATGATATTCAACCCAAGAATGTGCAAGTAATGAGGACTAGGCACAGTGAGATAAGTATCAAGTAGCATTACTTAGCAGGATATAAGCGGCAGGAATATATATGTGAGTGGGACTTGGGAGTCGTCATTGTGCTTAACCTGCTGCCGATTCTCACAGAGAGGGAGCTGTAAAAGGAGACAAACTGTCTCGTGGTATAATTATCAGAATCACAGTAATTAGATGGATGAGGATATATCGAACAAATGATCACATCAAAACTTAAGTTCGAATATACTTCTTAAGTTTGGTTCCCTCACTGAGACAAATGCACATTGAAACTCATGAAGATGATTCAGAAGAGAACAACAAAGACTGTGCAAGAATTAAGAGACTTGGTTTACGGTGAATGTTACAAACCATGAATTTGTCCAGTATGGAGATTAAAGTAAGAGGTGACCTGACCAAAACATTCATATTCTTTAAACCAGTCCGATGAAGTTTTAAAAAGATGTAATAACAGAAAAACCAGAACTTAAGAAACTTCTTAGAAAAGATGCAAAGAAACACTCTAATGGTTTAAGATTTATTGTTGAATGCGGTAAAATGAGCGATGAAGTTGTAAATGTTGGCAACATAGAAAAGTTTGTAAAAGAAGAAAGTTCAAGAAATGGGGGCCTCACGAGTTTACAACTCCATCCCGGTACAATACAAATAGGTAGCTACAAAATGAAATACCACACAACACAATCAAATAGATACCATAGCCTTAGCCACATCAGAATAGACACCACAGTACCAGCAATCCGGGAATGGTGACAACAGCAGCAGCGTCAGAATAGACACCATAACAGGTAAACACAGGGTAGGAGGCCACAGCCGCAGCAGTCTATACACAAGAACGTGACCACACTGACGCAGCAACCTTACCACCAACATAACACCTAGCCAGGAGAGGCAACGGCCTTTAGAAAAACCTCTAATGTATTTTACCTCAACAACAGAATGTGGGAGGCGGGAAATAAGCTTTTTCCAGTGTGCACTGAGGGGTCTCCCGGCTTCAGGCCTTCAATGTAATCTCTTCCCAGTACTCAAGGATCAATGCCTCGTGGTTACTTTAAACGAATCCCGACCTAGCCAGTCACACGAATCCGCCTGTGTTCAGCCAGAATCTTAAAAGTCATAAAAGCATTTCGCTTTTCGCCAACTATTTGGAGGTTTCTTGAGGTGATATTCTTCTGAGTCCTGAATTTTTTCTTATAAATTTCCCACAGTTGTTTGAAAAATAGAATCTGGGGTCGAGTGATGCCAGCTGGCAGTGGCTCGATGCTGGCGCCTGAGCTCGGATGACAACTGAATGCCAAAAGTTGAGCTTTGACGATGTTTTCAATCCTTAGCGTTAGACAAAAATCTGGATATACTGACTGCTGGGTGAAGGGCTGAGGCAAGGCGAGAGTGCTGGACCCTGGTTGTGGTAAGGGCTGAGTGCTGGATCCTGGTTGTGGTAAGGATTATGTGCTGGACCCTGGTTGTAGTAAGGACTGAGTGCTGGACCCTGGTTGTAGTAAGAGTTAAGTGCTGGACGTTGGGCAGAGGCAAAGTATGGATGCTGAACACTGGGCTTGAGCAAGGTTTGAGTGCTGGACGCTGGGATGGGGCAAGGGGTGAGTGTTGGACTCTGGGCTTGAGCAAGGGTTGAGTGCTGGATGCTCGACTGCAGGATGAATGAGTGCTGGGTGCTGAACTGGGAGAAACTTACTAGTGAGTGTCCACTGGAGATTGTGCTGTGAACTGAATAAATGAGGAGAGTCCAGAGGCGGACGTGGGAAAGAAAACCCACCTGGCCAAAGTTTGTTTATAAAAACGTGATAAGCCTCACGAGAAGAGGGTTGGAGTTACTAAGTAGGAAGAGGAGAGAGAGAGAGAGAGAGAGAGAGAGAGAGAGAGAGAGAGAGAGAGAGAGAGAGAGAGAGAGAGAGAGAGAG
>JAUUDZ010422294.1:0-14265 GCA_032361705.1 Panulirus versicolor | reverse complement strand
TCCAATTTGGTCTCCCACTTCTCCTCGTTCCCTCCACCTCTGACACATATATCCTCTTTGTCAATCTTTCCTCACTCTCTTTCCATGTGACCAAATCATTTCAAAACACCCTCTTCTGCTCTTTCAACCACACTCTTTTTATTACCACACATTTATCTTACCCTTTCATTACTTACTCAATCAAAACACTCACACCACATATTGTCCTCAAACATCTCATTTTCAGCACATCCACCCTCCTCCGCACAACTCTTATCTATAGCCCACGCCTTGCAACCATATAACATTGTTTGTAATGAATATAATACACCCCAAGTTACTTATTGATAAAAATCAAGGAAAAGAGAAATGGGCCTATTCTCCTAAAAATCATAAACTACTGTATTATCTTTTGACCATTTGCTTTTTGTCATACTTGTTTGCTCTATCCTGCATCAGAGGTAAAGCCAGGAACAGAAGGAGAAAAGGCCTCATTTGCTCTATATCCATGTGTAATGCCCCATAACCACAGCTCTGTCCACAACCAAGCCCCACAGACCTTTCAATGGGTTCTCCCAGATGCTTCACATTGCCCTTGATCAGTCCACTGATATCATGTCACCACCTGAGTACCACATCACACCAGTTCACTCTATCCCATGCACTCCTTTTACCCTCCTGCATATTTGGGCTTCAAGCCCTCAACTCAAAGTCTTTCACTTAATTTTTCCATCTCCAGTATGGTCTCAACCTTCTTGTCCTCTTTACTTCTGACACATATATCCTCTCTCTCACTATCCCCTATGTCCAAACCATGCACATCCTCTTCGGCTCTCTCAACCATAATCACACTCATCTTATTACCACACCTCTCTCTTACCCTTTCATTACTTATTAGATCAATCCTCATGCCACATACTGTAATCATCCATTCCATTTCCAAGATATCCATTCTCCTCCATACGTTCTCATCTACAGCCCACGCCTTGCTTCCAAACAATATACATACATCTATTATACCCTTAGACGTACCAAGAGAGCTACCTCTCTTTTTAAACATTTCTTTATGCTTCCAGAATCATCAGCCCCTTACCACCCTATGACTTACCTCCACTTCCAAGGTTCCAATGCTGCCTCATCTGCACCCAGGTATCTAAAACACTTCACATGTTTTCACTTTCCAAACTCACAATCCAACAATCACACTCAAACTAACATGTCCCTCTGCACTTCTACATCTAATAACTTTGCTTTTATTCACATTTACTCTCAACTTCCTCTGTTTACACACTCTCCCAGACTCAGACATTAACTTTTGTCATTTCTCAATCAAATCTTCCACCAATGCTGTAGTAAACAAACAACTGACTCTTTTCCTAAGGTCCTTGTATCCCCTTCCAACTGCATACAAGCCCCTCTCACCAAGAGCCTTGCATTTACCTCCCACACCACCCCATCCATAAATAAATTAAAGAGCCATGGTGACAGTGCACATCCCTGATGCAGATCCACTTTCACCTGGAATGTCTCACTCTCCTATACTTTGCACACATGCCTTACTCTCTTTGTAATAATTCCTCACAATTTCAGTTGGCTTTCCCTCCACACCCTTTATTCTAATGCTCACAGCTAATCTTCCTACCCACAACTTCCACTTAATGCTCCTGTCAAATGTTCCAACCTACTACTACTGTATACCACATACTGTCCTCAAAACTTCTTTTCCAACAAATCCATCCTCATTTATAGTCCATCCTTGCATCCATTTAACATTCTTGGGACAAATATACCTGCAAACATATGCATTCCTGCCTTTCCAGACAACGACCTCTCTTTCCACACATTCTTCAGCGCTCCCATAACCTTCATCACTTTGCTTACCCCATGACTCACTTCTGATTCCATTTGCCACCATATCCACTTCCAAGTATCTAAAACACTTCACTTCCTCCATTCAAACCCACACCTCAACTAACCTTTCCCTCAACCTTGCTAAACCTTATATAACCTTGCTTTTATGCACATTTACTTTCTGAAGATTTTCACTCAAATCTGCTCAAAATTTGCCACCAGTACTGTATTATCAGCATTTGACATTTTCCAAGCCTCATCATCCCATACAAACTGCATAATTGCCCCTCTCTCCAAGACTCTCACATTTACCTCCCTCACCACCCTATCTACAAAAAAAGCAAACAGCCATGGTGACAATACACACCCCTGACACAGACCAACCTTCACTTGAAACTACACATTCTCCTCTCTTCCCACTTGAACACAATGCCTTACACTCTTGATAAAAAGTCTCCAGTGATTCTAAAAGCTTTCCTACCACACCAAATATCCTTTAAGACCTTCACCAGTGCATCTCTATATACCTTCTATATGCTCTATATTCTATTCTCTATATGCTTCCTCCAAATTCACTAATGCTACATACATATCCATCTGTTTATTTCTCACTCAAATTCTTTAAAGCAAAAACACCTGAGCCACACATCCCCTACCACTTCTGAAACCATAGTGTTCTTCCCCATCCGATGCTATGTGCATGCCTTTACCCTCTACAATACTATTCTCCCATACAATTTACCTCTGTAGTTTGAACACTCACCTTTATCACCCTTGTTTACGTCAACAAAACTCAACAGAGGGCAGCTCATACTATTTTTTCGAAATCATTCAACATTTGTTTTGCCTTTCCTCTTCAGTTTGTTATTGGCCATATTCCTATTATTAATATTTAATAAATAGTGACAATGAATTAACATCAAAACAAAATGAAATCATAATCTGTGATGGTACCTGTAGTAATTGGGCTTGAATGGTCCAGCCTTGTTTAAACCCATATACTTTGCCTGTTCATCAGACAGTTCAGTTAGGTGAGCATCAAATGTGGGCAAATGAAGACTGGCCACATACTCATCTAGAAAAAATATAAATGCAGATAATCATTATATTTCATATACTTAAGGTAAAATAAAAATTTCAACTCAAAATGATCTTTGCCAGAAACCATACAAGTAATGGTTACTATGTCTATTGAATTAAAGTGGACTAGGTTTAATAAAAAAATTACTAATAATCTAAATGTTAATACTAGAAATCCTTATTTACTTCAAACTGAAGGATTATAGAACAGCAATAGATTAAAAAATATATTCTCTTTGTTAAATGTAAAAGTAAATTAGGGATATACATTCATCTAACATACCCATCTTTTTCGGAAGGAGATAAACATCAGACTTGTAACGTCCAGCAGGGGCATTGAACAGTTCAATTAATGCCAGAGCCTACAAGAATAAGAAAATATTGAGCCTGCAGCAATGCATGAATTCTACATATCTGTATATTGTGATATTATAAACTTTAAGAATTAAGTTTAACTGCTGTGGGACTGAAGCTACATTCAAGTATCCTTACGTTCATTCAAATTAGACTGATGACTGCTTCACATGCCCTAGTTAAGCCTGTTGACTGCACCTCAACACCACCAGCACCATAGATTTCAATTAATTTTCATGCATGACTCTCACCCTCCTGAATATTCAAATCCTGATAATGCAGTCTCCAATCCATCCTTCCCTTTTCCCTCTTGCCCCTACTTCTGACATGTTGGATCCCAGTTTGTGTTTCCTTAATCATCTTTGAATGTGTCCAAACCATTTCAGCGCATCATGATCGGCTTTCTCAATAATTCTGCACCTAATACCTCACCTTTTTTTTACAATGTTATTCTTTACATGATCTACCTGTCCCTAACCAAAGAAAGTCCCCAGGCATTAAATTTTCAACACATCCACGCTCTACCTTTCTTTTGTAATCTAAGCTCAACTTGCGCCCACAACAATGTAGAAATTATTACATCTTGATATCCATCTTGCTCTCACAGATACTGGCATCTCCAATAAATTGACAAATAATACGTATACAATTTGCATGCAAGAAAACATATGAAAAGTTCACAACTCTTTACCTGAGTACATGAAGTGATGGAGACAACAAAAGATGGGACTGATGAACAGGAGAGGTTGACAAGACGACCCTCAGCCAACAAAATGATTCTTTTGCCATCAGGCCAGAGGACATGATCCACCTGGGAGCGAACCTTCTCCCATGTCAAGTCAGGAGTGCGAAGAGAATTCTGGCGGCCACAGAGGTACATATTATAAATCATATCCATACCATATTTTTGTAAGTTTCAAAATATTCATGGGAACCTGGGGTTTCATTTACACAAAATTCTGTATTTAAAGATTTAAAACCTGCATTACAGAATGTTTATCATCTTAACTTTCTTCTTGAAAGTTTTAAACCACTTGAACAAGAACTATTCAGTGGTGTTTGATAAATAACAATGACCTCATCAAATAATGTTCAGTAATTATGATTTAAGTACAGTCCAAAGTTTACTGAAAAGTACTATGTAATCTGCCTTGCATGTAATAAAACTGGGTTGTAATCGAACAAATATCTTTCGCTAGGAAGCTTGCAAACTCGCAGTGCAAATTACAGAGTAGAGTAAATGTGAATACTGAAAACTAAAGAAATCTTTGTTGTTTTATTAACTGCAAGGAAAAATATAGAAAAAAATGAAAATATAGATTCCTAGGGCTTCTATTTAGCTAATGAAGCCTAACCAAAAGCAAAACAGCTTTTACTGGTGAAAAGTTTGTTGATATGATGAAAAGTACTGAAAATCTGCCTCTCACACTGAATATTTGTCACAGTACACAGGCAGATAGTTTACCAAGGCCATGATGGGACAGTGATGCATAGAGTTAGCTAATAGTTGACATTACACTAAATCAGCCTGTGTTTAAGTCTGTCAATCTGCATGACTGTGAGAATGCAAGTATCTGTTGGTTGGAAGGCAAAGACACTGAAAGCAAGCAGGGTGTTAAGAAATTTTGTTACTGTATGTTCAAGTCCAAAAGATCAATTTTGCACGATTGGAACATATGTATAATGCAGCTCCAAGAATACAAATATAGCAGTCTGGTAGTGCCCACATGTACTATGAAGGAAATTTAGTTCTGACCCTAATCTCTTGTGCAACAACTTAAAAATACCTATATGATTCCTACGATCATAATAAAATAAAAACTTACAATGTAATATAGATCATTTATAACACTCAAGATGTAACAAAAAAGCAATACATTCCTAATGGTGATGCATCAATGGAACAGTGATGAACTGCAATCAGATAAATGATCAGTTTTAATCTACACCTAAAAGAGAAAAATAAGCACTTCATTATAACTTATGCTGGCAGTATTACCACTCTTAAAACTTGAATGCTTGATACTTACTTTCCTATTTTAGAGACAGTTTTAATATTCACATAAGTAACATGCAACAGAAAAGGCATATTTATCTATATTTATCTGATGAACAGAATTCAAAAGGAAAAATTAAGAAAGGTAAAAATTATAAGAGATAGGTAATAGGGAGAGAAAGAGTACCTATCCACTAGTACAAGTTTTGCAGACGGTTTTCTTTTGATGATTTCAATGCTCACTCCAGACATATTCCTTCAATAACCAAGTAGAACACTGTAGTCTTTCCATCTTTCTTGCACTCATGTACCTCTCCAAGGTATACTGCAGCTATAATGACTATTTCTTCTCATATGTGAAGCATTTAATTACTATATTTTCTTTTGTAGTTCTTATATCTGCTGCTAGGCAAAGAATATCACATACCTCTCCATTCTTTCCAGACTGTATAGCTGCCCTTCTTTTAATCTTTTTTAGTGGTTGTCAAGTTGCACTCCCCTGACTCAGGTAGTTGTCTATTCTTTCTACCTCACCCACATGTGGACTGGTGGCATTCTGTCCATGAACATTCAATCTCTCTGTCACACATAACACTTGACAACACTTAACTCACACAACCCATTCCTCGTAACCCTAGATTTTCCTGCAGAGAGCTATGCACTAGCCCTGCTTTTTGGCAAAATGGTAGGAGTGATAGAATCAGTAGGTAGGTACATTAGGCAGGAGCATTAGATAGAAACAATAGTTACAAGTAGTAGGACTTTGGGTAGGAGTGGTAGCTTGAAATATTAGGTATACACATTAAATGGTATTAGTTAGTGGGAACATTTGGTAGGAGCCTCTGGAAACACTGCACTAAAGTTGCCCTTTGCTAGTGGCCTGTTAAGGGTAAGGCACTATAGGCTAAGAAAGGCACATGAGTTCACCAATTATGGAGACTTTTGCCATGGCCACCCCCTTGACGAGTTCCTAGAGGGAACGGGCATCAGAGATATGGATAGATAGATAGATAACGTAACCTCAAGCAGTCAGTCGGGTAACACCCCAGCATCCTTACATTCTCAGGCATGTGTGTAACACTAGCAATTTAATAAGTTTTTATCCACAATGTATTGGCAGATAATAAATAGATAAGCATGCATAACCTCACCCTTTATACAAAAGACACCACTGGAACCTTTCCATGCATGCACATATCTGATATACATACACAAAATAAAACAATGAACCTCTATCACAATTCTGCACCATTAACATATGTACAGTAAGGATTTAAAGTCATTCATGATAATTCATATCTGAGGGTAAGTACTTTAGTGTTAAAAACAAAATAAAGATACAGTATTACTTTATTATTTCTCCTTTTTTTTTCATGAACGAGCTCTGGTGTGTTGAGTGATTCCTGTAAAAATTATCAAGCTCTGTTAGGAGATATCATGATAAAAAAGAAATGAAGCATATGAATATTTACTAGCTTTTAACATAAGACAATTATTCGCCCGAGTTCTCACACTCCTACGTATCACTTACCTATAATCTTTTCTGTAAATTTTATTTAATCTACTTATCTTTTGAATTTATCAGCTTAAGCTTTTTTGTGATTTCATGCTTACAAATTTCATTCTATCTGCACATATGGGGTATACATCTTTTTTAGTCTGATCTACTTTGGTGAACTGATGTGCTTTTCAGGTTTTCATATCTGACAGCCATTTTCCAAGTGATATAAAAATTTATCCCTAGAAATAAATGCATACTCTCATTTCAACAATGAACTATCTTTCAACTTTTGGCATCAGAAGTGGCAATTCAGGTAACAGTCGTTTTTACTTCTGAATTGCAGCTTCTGGTGCCAAAAGTCTAAAGATTGCTCACTTTTGATATAAAAGAATTCATTTTCACTTCAGGGGATAAATTTTCATGTCACACGAGAAGTATCTAGATCCCATGAAAAATTTAAAAGCTCATCAACTTGCCAAAAGAGGCTGAGAAAATCTCATTCTGGATTGAAAAAAGGTGTGTCTGCTCTCCCCTGCTTGGCATGAGCTGAGTGAATTTAGAATTTTGTTTCTATGCACTTATTTGGTAATTGCTGAAGCAGCCTTATATTTTCACTCATCATTTCTTTGTGCAAATGGCTGGTGACAGCTTCAATCATGACAGCCAAACCATCATGAAGAATTCTTTACAAAAACTGGGTATATAAGACTGGAAGGGGTAGATATGTTAACTAACCAAGGTATTTTGCTTATCACACCCAGCTCTGCATATTGCAAAGGAGGATATGATTAAAAAAGACAGTATATAGAATTAACTTTACAATGCATATAACTTTTTTGTATGGTCTACAATTAATCATGGAGACCTGTGCCTTTAGCTCATGTGTCAGCATTCTTAATGAACTTCTGAAACCACATCATTTCATAAAAGATTAATCAAGTCTGGGAGTATCTATGTGCCACCCTGCTCTGAATGCAGGGAAAATGGTAAATAAAGGGTACAGAAAATATGGATCTATTTGTGTCAATACTGGTGTAGCACATAGCACATGGAAACAAGAATCATGGAATAATCTAGAATTAATAATGCAAACATCCATAAAACAACACACAATGACAAAACACTACGCACAACATCTCCGTTAATAGAGAAACATACTGTACACAACATAATTCAACCATCAGTTAAAACATCAATCCCTACAATATATCTTTAGTGTCTATGTAAGTGAAGCAAAAGCAACACAAATTCACAAAAGACAGTCAAGAAAGACATATTCATTCATGCAAACACAAACTAAAGCGCATAAGCAGAAACAACAAACACATTTACAAGACAAAGCACAAAGACAATGCATAAGCACAAATTTCAGCCAACTTAATATATTGATATAAAATTTGGTACAAAATTTGTCACAAGACTTATGGGAAAAAATAAATTCCATGTTATACATGGATTTATAAACTACTTACAACATCAATTTCAGTATTTGAATGGCCCATGTTGCAAACGATGGCTCCATTCTTCATTTTATCCATGTGGTCACGTGTCACCACATTCTTGTTACCAGTGGCTGTCACTAAGATGTCAACCTGTCTAATCACTTCAGACAGTTTCATAACACGGAAACCATCCATACTGTTAAGTAAAACATTGAGAGTATAGGATCTGAACAATTATGAAATGGCTGTCTATGACATGTAAATAATATGGTTCCATGTGCACCACCCAAATGCCTAAAAAATGCAATGTTCATTACTCTCTTTTGCAAGAATCCATTTTACTTTCAGGTCTCAGATGGAAACTGAACTCTACTGATTATCTTAGTGAAAATTCTAGAAAACAGGAATGTATGGGAAGGTGATCAGGAAGCTTGTTTAGGGTAAAATCTATTTCACTATAGAGTCACAGATAGACAGTGAATTGTATTGTACTGTTACTGAAAATACAGATAGTGTGCAGAGAGTAAGTTTAACCCAGTAATAAAAGAAAATTAAATAAATCTATCTTTATATTCAGTTTATTATGTGCAATGTAAAGTAAAAAAAAAAAAAAAGGAATCATGCTTAACAATCCGACTTATAAATCATCTAATCTATTCAGCATTTTTGCTACCCATTAGGTTTATCTAGAGCACAACCTCGAACCAACACCTTTATGACTACTCATTGCACACTTATGCATGCAAATATCCTCAGTGGCATATCTAGGGTATGGCAGGTAGGGTAGGTGGCCTGGGCACCAATTGAAGGGAGATGCCACTCAACAGGTTTGTTTTTTGACGTATGGTACCCGAATGACATTTTTAATGGTCTGGTTTTGTGAGATAAAAAAGAAACTCGCCTACTTTTCAACTATAGTAATATTTTGCTACCATCAGTTGCATTACTGCTTCTACGTTGCAATTTTACCATCCTGCCCTATAAGCCCCTTCTATGGGGCTCCTGCAGTGATCAGGAAGCTAAGAGATCTTTCCTATATTTTATGTTATTTCATTTATTATCCTTGATCGCCTGGTGTTACCCAGGACCTTTCTAAAGGCTTCTGCAGCCTAAAGCTATACTACGACTAGTAGCAAGGAAAATGTAGACTCCTCTGGAGTGAGTAGTTCTTCGGCAAGACTACTCCTAATCATAAAGCCTCACCAAAGGTGACTCTTCACTTGTGGTGTAACCTCTGGCAGGCACAGTCTAGTAACACAAGCTGAGTGATATGATCAAATATACAGATAGAGATGTCTTTTACCACTATTAATTGACTACAGTGACTCCTGCAGAATCTCAACAACATTAATATCTCTTTTCATCTCTACAGTTTCCTCTACTGATGTATTCTCTCTAGACACATACTCTCTTCATCTATTATTCTACGACATCTTACACTTCCCTTCTCTCTAATCCCATTCACCTCACTCAGATACACTCAGTGAATCTCCTCTACTTTACAAACCACCCAAGCACTATCTTCTCTTGCCTCATAATCCTCATTCTGGCTACCATCTCAGTACTTTTGCTGCCTTCATTTCCACTTCATGACAATAAAACAGGAAAAGGACTTTTTTTTAATCCTGATTCACTAATAAAGTAAATCAAGTGACCTTCCCATGCACTTGGGATATGAGATTTTGTTCTGGTCCTTCAAACATCCAGGAACATTGATGACTGATTGATGGGTATGTTTGAGGGTATAGTAATCCCAACAATGATGTATGGATGTGAGGCATAGGCTACTGATGAGAATGTATGGAGGAGGGTGCATGTGCTGGAATTTAAGTGTTGAGGACAATATGTGGTATGAGGAGGGGTGATTGAGTATTCCTCAACCATATACCTTCACCTCTCCTCTTACAAGATGCAAAACTTTACTATATCTCACTTTACTGTCAATATAGTTTTCCAAATTCATCAACATATTCCTTCCTTCAAAAAATTCATCATATTCCCCTACCTCCCTTTACCCATACTTATTCCTATTTTTTGGATTCAATTATGAATGACTTTTAATAAGTCCTAAAAATAAACCTTTTATCTTAAGATAAAGAATTACCATTTACATCACTTTTTCTTCAAGTTTTATTCACTCTTCTTAATTTCAAGAAATTCCTTTATGTCTGATAATTCACCACTCCCGTGGTGTGGCAGTTAGCATTCATGGCCATGAGGCATTCACGGGCCACCCAGGGTCGAGTGCATAGGTTCGAATCCTGGTTCCAGCCATTTGTAATCTTCATCTACTATCTTTTTAACTATTATCATTCTTTCTACCTTCCCCTTTTCTTTTGCATCTTTATACTTACATTCTCTCACTCTCACTAATTCTCTAAAGATATATTAACAGATTCTGATTTTTTTCTTTCTGATTATACTAATTTCAAAAAGCAGTGCCTTTCTTTCATTTCTCTTTTTCTAATCCCACACAAATGTGCTTCATCCACAATGACAACCTACCATCTAAATCACTTCTGTCATACTACTCTTGAAAGAAATTACTCAACTTTATACTCACATTTTCGATTTATCAGCAAACCTGTTTTTAAAATACTCCTTACCCATTTCATGTCAATGGCAACCTTACGCTACTGTGTGCCACATGATGACCAGATATTCTTCATCTTAAATGTCTTTCCACTTGTATCAATAATTGTTTAAATTTCTGACATTTACTATGTTACGTGTACCTTTTCACACCTAAAAAGTTATCTCCTATAAATGTACTTATCTACACCAGTTGAATAAGCTCTCTGCATTGTTACTTTCACCAACAACTTTATTTTCTAGGAAGTGCACTGCTACCACTACTATTCCCCTTCTTACCATGCAAATCATCAAAAAGTATTCTGAAATTGTTAAAAGGATGACTACTTTCCATGGAATTGTGTTTTTACCCAGCAATGACAACAAAATATTTTTCAAGTTCTTGTGAATCCTCAATCTATTCATCAATTTCATCATGGTAATTCAACATATAAAATACAGCATACATGCATAAAATAAACACATAACAAAGAAAGCTATGAGGGTGGGAAAACCATTTAAGAGATACATACCATGCTTGTAGTGCACAAACAGGATCAATTTCAGTCACATAGACTGTGCAACCTAGGCCTTTGAGGGCCTGGCAGCACCCTTTTCCAACTTCTCCATATCCACACACCACCACTTGCTTCCCTCCAAACATCACATCCGTTGCCCGTTTCAAACTGTGGAAGTGAAAAATATCAATAGAGGTGTAGCATTCTTTCATAAGTCCTTCACATCTAAAGGATGTTAACTGCAAAAAAAAAAATTCATATAAATACACAAATTATTCCTACCTACCAACCAACTTATCTCTAGTAACAGGGGAGAAAAAAAAAAAAAAGCCTACACATCTATGTGTTTTAGAAGGTAACCCAGAAAGGTGGATGGCACTGGCAATGAACTGAACCAGATTATGTGAAATAACTGGGCTGTACCATGGAATGGTCTGTGGGGCATGGCTGTAGCTAAGGAACTGTGCTTTCAGTGCATTACACATGACAGATAGAGAATGGATGTAAGTAGATATGGCCTTCCTTCATCTGTGCCTCCCTGCTAAAAGACAATCTCTTTTTAGGAAAGAAATAATTAGATGAAGCAGGAAAAGCTTTTTCATGAAGTGCATTCCTCAATTCATTATAACAATTATTTTCTATATGCCTAACATATTAACAAGTACAAAAGAGATTAAAGTGAAGATCCAGCTGTTATCTGTAGCAGGGCAGTACAGTTACCAGCTAGTTGGTCATGCTTATATGTAGATAGACTGGTTGACTTAATTCAAACTGGGTCACAATTAGTTAGCATTCACTGGCTGGTCACTGATATTTAAAAAAAAATTATTTTTTTAGTATAGGATTGAAGTTGCCTAAGCCAATTAATTAATGATCGTCTATGTTCATGAAAGCTAAACACCATATAAACTAGCTGCATATTATCAGTAATACCTGTCAATGATTGATTCTCTGCATGAGTAGAGATTATCAAACATAGTCTTGGTAACTGAATCATTGACATTCATCGCAGGCACAGTCAGTTTTCCTGCCTTACTTAGCTGATATAAACGGTGAACACCGGTCACACTCTCTTCACATATGCCTGAAACACAAGATGTCTGTTTTTAAAATCAATACTTTCTATCAATTTTTGAGATCATACATGAACATAAAAACTTAAGTGTATTCAATTATGTTCTATGTCTTTTACTCGGTCTTCCTATGAAAGAAATTCTTAATCATCCTTTCTCTCAAAAAAATTTAGTCTTGCATTTTTCAAAGCATTAAAAACATTCTTTGGAATAACTTTGAAATCTTTTAATCTATAGAGTATTAAATCAAAGTAGGCCTCATTCAATGTTTCCAGGAACATGAGTGAAGTGATTTAAAGCAGAATGTTGTTTAATTCTGACATCTATATTTCTATTACTCAATTACTCACTAAACTTTACTCCAACATTTCATTTAACATTCAGCTTTAATATCTATACTTCTACCAATCATCGCACTTCAAAGTAATCAGCTATTTCAGCTTGATTCTAAACTCTATTTTCTCTCCTAACTGCATTACTTCCCCAAAAACTTAACTGGTGTATTTGCCATCAGCAACTTTTCTGTTTTATGAAATCCAAGTCATCCTCTTAGCACATCAATATGATACTGTTGCTTACATATCTTCCACAGAACTTTACCATGACTGCCACAACTGGTGAACTGGTTAATTACAATATTGAAAGTACAGTTGACCTTTAAGTTTCAGTCTCACTAAACTGCATTTTGAAGTACAGTTAACATTTCTTCACAAATTTCACATCTTAAAATATTTCCTTATACCCTCTCCTACCAACATCTAATATGTGCTTGATTATGCTATAAAAATAGTTTCATGCATGCAGGTGTATATGTCTGTCTATTTACATCTGTATAATGATTAATGGTTGCTATAAGTAAAAATTAGCAGTTTTTTTAACCATTGCTCAGCTAACTTGGATCTAAATATTTATATTTCCCAAAATCATTTACTAAGCTAATATCACGTAATCATGGGCACATCACTTTCATACTAACTTGACGAAAAAGAATATAATATGCATTTCTTACCTTTAATCATCTTGAACATTGCTGGGTACTTCTTAAGCATAAGATGGGTGGCATCTCCTCCATCATCTAAAATCATATTAGGCTGCCAATTTTCAGTATTAATGCACTTGTCAATGCACCACCAGAAGTCTTCCTCACTTTCTCCACGCCAAGCAAAGATTGGATGATCTGAGAGTTTTGTAGTATAAGGTTATTGGTTTTTACAGCCTTGAAAAGTGGTGTGCTCATCAACATGACAAGGAAAGCATAGTAAAGATTCCATGATACCAGGCAATTCTGATATGATTCAGGGCAATGAATTATAGACAGCATCTTGTAAACATGAATATCAAGAAAACAAAACAGTAGTAGAATGCCTAGTTGATATCAGACAATAAAGACAGATCTTAACTGCACTCATGCAGTTAAGTACACAGAATGATATTTAAGGGAAAAACTGCTACATGAAGGAAGTGACTGATAAAGCAAAGATGAGAATACTGAAGTAGTAAGGCCATGAATAAAGATACATGTATATGTATGTATATGTGTCTATGTTGATAGGTATGTATATGTACGTGTATGAGTGTTTATGCATATACGTGTGTATATGCGTGGATGGGTCTTTCTTCATCTGTTTCTTGGCGTTACCTCGCTGATGCAGGAAAGGGCGATCAAGTATAATAACAAAAATATCACTCTATATATATATATACTTTTTTCATGTGTATTCACCATTTCCCCACATTAGCGAGGTGGTGTCAAGAACAGATGACTGAGCCTTAGAGGGAAAAAAATTCTCTTTTGGCACCCTTTGTTCCTTCTTTTGGAAAAATAAAACAAGAGGGGAGGATTTCCAGCCCCCTACTCCCACCCCATTTAGTTGCCTTCTACGACATGCAAGGTATAAGT
>JAUUDZ010422283.1:0-14265 GCA_032361705.1 Panulirus versicolor | reverse complement strand
CTCCAGACTACAGATCCTTGGTGTGGACTTTTGTCCGTGACTGGAGCCTTAACATTAAAGAAAAAAAATGAGGAAAGTGCTAAGAAAGGGGTAGTACTACTACTACAGAAGGAGTTGTGTTGGAATGTGAGTGTAAGGCAGTGAGATCGAGACTGATGGAGGTAAAAAATGGAATTAAATTGCCAGAGATTAGTAGTGCTTATGGTCCTGGCCATGAAAGGCAAATGTTTTGGGAACAGGTGAGTGAGTGTGTCACCAGTTTTGATGCAAGAGATCAGGGAGTAAAGGTGGGTGATTTAAATACGAGAGTGAGTAATGTGGCTGTTTAGGGTATAATTGGGGGACATGAGATATTCAGAAGTGAATGGTAACGAGAAACAGCTTGTGAAGTTGTGTGCTGAAAAAGGGGTGGCAATTAGGAATACCTAGTCCAATTGCACTCATTATACGGAAATTTATTGAGACGGCCGATCCTGGGAAACTGCCAATGGCACATGAGGTTGAACGGATTGTGTCCACCAGTGCATTACTACGCACAAGATCACAGGGACGAGTGATGGAAGTGGGACAGTGGCATTCCACAGTTTCTGCAAGAGGTCCCTAGCAGTGTGACTTAGACGACATACCGCTTGTGGCTATGGCACTTCACCATTTTGAACTGAATGTGAGTACTTTAGGGTATAGGTAGGTCACTGTTGACGGATGTTGGCATTAGCTATGTTATTTTTTGTTACATCTATATTTTCGTTCAGGCATGAATGAGCTGAGTTTTTATCCTACCTAGCGGGGTTTCTTCAGCGAGCCGATTAGGTCATTGAACTTATGAATAAAGACTGTAGGAAAGGGGCCTTGCTATGATGTTGATCTTGATGGTTTCTGCGGTCCTTCACTTGCCATTCAGCGGAGGTACACCAGTGAACGTCCTAGTCCCTAAAATTCGGTCTTTGAAGGATTGAAAAGTCTATATCTGATGCTGGTGCGGAGCTAATATACCACTGTTGCCCGTCCACTTCTTTCCCCTCTGTGTTACTGTGCATTAGGTCACTTACGCTGGAATTTTGAGGACGGTCCTCGATCGCAGGATGTAAATACAGAAAACGGAATGAGGGATGACTGATGCACTTCATGTAGTAGACTCTTTAACCCTTTCATTCGGCAAGGAAGCTATGAATAACATATGCTTGCTTCAAGAAGTACTATATAGTCATAGGGGTTCCCATTTCTCTCCGTTCGAGTAGGCTTTGAGGAACTCAAAACGCAGGTACACTAGCTCCGTCCCAACAATGTAAATAGGTTTAGCAATCCTTCACAACCTGTATTTTGATGGAAGACAACTGGGTCAAGCTCTGAAATGTGACTGGGGTAGTTGGAAAGTTGGATAATTTACGTTCATTTTTTTAAGTAAATATTGGGAGACAAAGATATGGTCTTCCCAATTGTGAAAACAGGACATTGTATTGTATAGTTTGGGTGACTGCTGCAACACATTAGGTAGACATTGTATTGTATAGTTTGGGTGACTGCTGCAACACATAGGTAACATGTGCAAGCATGGGTTAGGGAGGCTGAGGAATATGATTACCAAAAAGGTTGGATTAGGTAAGCTAATTAAGTTAGCTCCGTCATGCTTGGTTACGTAAGTTTGGTGAGGTAGCTTGGCCAAGGAATGTATACGTACATAAAACATTTATGGAGGCCGGGCTAGGCCACCTTATCAAATTTTCTTAATTTGCTTTGCAAGGCTAAGTAATTAACGATTGATCAAGAAAATTAGGTAGATTAGGAAAAAGGCAAAATTTTCTTGAATTGAGGGAAAGAAGCTTAGTAAGATGGTCTAATTTTCGGCCTGGGATATTGGGCACAACACTTAGTTTTACCGAAAATTGTCATTAGGTACCCTCTCTTGGAGTAGGGAGACTTTACTATATATATACCTCAGCTTGGGTTAAGGAGACTAGACGATATAAGTACCCTAACTTGAATTAATGAAACCGATACGTAACAATGAATGTGTAGTAACGGCCATACTTTAGTTGATTTAAGGGGACTGAACTATAAACATGCATCAGCTTGGGTTAAGGTTTATTTGCCTGTCAATAAGAAGCTGAAACTTAGTTTTTATGTCCAATGAAAATATAGTTAAATAAACAAATAGATATAGATAAATGTACCACGGAAAATTGGGGTGTGTGAAGATTTTATACAACAGTATTGGGACCACCTCAGCTGATCAGAGCCAGTGCTTCATTTGTGTACCAGGACAACTATCTTGAACCAAGTGATGATGATCAACCTTGTGTGCTGTAATCTGATGGTATTAAAGTGCTTATAATAGGATAAAAAAAACAAGACATTTCATCATAATGAAAGCTTTTAAGAATACAGGAGGACCTTATGGTTTAGGTAAGATGCCATGGAATAGATAAAGCAGAATATATGTATTTTAAACAGCCGTTTATATGTAAACAAGTCATTTAATAAAGAAAATCACCTTTGGCCAAAACACATTTCGATTAGGAATGATTTATTTTTTTGGGTAAAGTCTGTCGTAGCTCTACATCGAAACTACCTCTGGGAAATGGCTTCGTATGTTTAAGATTTTCTTAGTTCATGGACACCTCCTCTATTACTAATAGAAATCACCAAATTATTAGGAATATATCGTTGTTATGTGTAGAAGTTATATTAGGCTGGGATTCTTGATGTATCACCTGTAATGTCATGTTTTACGTTTTCACATGGTGGGCAGGGCTTTGAAGTAGAACGAAATTGTGGGCCAAATTACTCAAATTTAGCACTATTTTAACTTATTAAAATCACTTATTAAAATCTTGCAAGTAGTAAAGGGACGGGAGGGACGCCTATGGGGGCCATAATTTTTTTAATGGAAAAGTGAACATCTTGCGGATGACTGACCAAAAACATTCATCTAGTATTTGTTTGGATTCTGTAAGCTTGTATTTGGTTTGTATGTCGGTGGAAAAAGCAAATGATGCTGTAAGAATGAGCTCTTTCCCATACAGGGTCAGTTTCTTATACATCATGAGACATTTGAACTCCCAGTTTGCATTGCGAACCAAAGAACATGCCAGAGAAAAGTGGAGTACAGTACCTTTTATTGTGATAGTACATAATGATATTGAGGAGTTCCTTCTCAAATGAACTTTTTGAATGTTTAAAGTTCATATGATGTGATTTCAACATTTTATGATATATAACACCACATATCCTACATCCCTCATGACCCTACGAGTAACCAGTTAATATCGAAAGATTGTTTAAAAGGGTAGTAAAGCAAAATCCCACATTCTTATATTATTCCTTACAGTAGCAACAAAGATTTGATAAGAGGAGAACTAAGATATAAAAGCTATAACAGTGGCATCTCTTTTCTAGACTTTTACCCTTCATGTGATTGGTAATTATGAAGTCTCCAGAGCAGCAGTATATCTGAGAAAATGGGTTACTTTAAGTAAATGCAGGTAATACTCTTTTAAAAAGTAACAGAAGTTATAAAATCCCACTTAACCTCTTTAGCAGTCAAGGTTTATGTTAATTTTTATCATTTTAATTGATGATGCTTACCACGCTCATAACAATACAGTACCAACTTGGTGCTGGATGTCAACAAAACTTCATAAAAGTGCACCATAAACCAGAATATTATAAGGTACTTGTAGTCAGTAAGTCAGAATACTATAAGACATCTTTGAGCAATCAGAAATGTTGGAAGTAATGACATTTATACTCTACCACCTCTGAAACCACATTGTTCCTCCCCAATCTGATGCCCTATGCGTGCCTTCACCCTTTCAGTCACCACTCTTACATTCAATTTCCATATGTTCAACGAACTTATACCTTTGTATTTTGAACAGTCTTCTCTGTCCCCCGTGCGTTTGTACAATAGCACTTTACATGCATTCTGCCAATCTAGCACCTCACAATGATCCATACAAACACTGAAAATCTTAACTAGCCAATCAACAACACAGTTACCCCCTTTCTAAAGAAGTTCAACTGTAATACCATCCACTCCTGCCAACTTGCCACATTTCATTATATGAAAGGCTTTCACCACTTCCCTTTTCACCAAACTACTCTCCATGTCTCTCTCTTTCCGCATACCTCACTGACCCAAACACCCTACACCTGTCACCCTATCATCAAAAACATTCAACAGTCCTTCAAAATACTCCATTTTCTCCTCACCTCATCACTACCTGTTACCATTTCCTTATCTGCCCCCTTCACCAGATTTCCCATTTGTTCTCTTCTTTTTCTCACACTACTATCCTCTTTTAGGACATCGTATATTTCTGAATTGTATTGATACTCACCCCAAATCTCATTTGCCCTCATTTTCATCCCATGCATTTTCCTCATGACCTCCTGCCACTTTCTCTTGTAATCTCCCAGTCGTCTCATACATCTCAGTCATTTGCACTCCTTCCCTTTAAGTCTTGCATGTATACCTGTCTTTTCTCTTTATGCTTCTTTATGTTATTTAATAAAACAACAGGCAGATAAAAAGCAGTCTGAAAAAATCATTATACAGTTAAAAAAAGTCATACTGTAGAATTGAAAATGACAGTCTTAGTAGATGATGAAGTGAACTATGTTATCACAAAATTTTATGGAGTTAAAATTTAGATGCAAGTACTTTTTTAAGTAAAGGAGGTTTAAAGTTGACTTTCTGCTTTAATGAAATTTTCTGTATAGAGAGACCAGTGCATGACTACAGTTGAGAATAACTGGAGCTTCAGCTCACGAGCCTCACAGTGTGAGGAACAAGTAGATAGAAATATCTGAGAAAAAAAGAAAAGCTCCCCTACATATGCAGGGGCAGTGTGGTGCAAATGTTAAACACAAGATGGGAAGAGGTGTATCTGGAGTGTATGAAACTATCTATAGTATTGTAGGGCTATATAAACATGTATTCTAAAATGTTGCCAGGTCATAGTCATTGGGCAAGACATGAAAGTGTAGAGAGTTCCAAAGCTTCGAGATGGGGAAAGAAATGATTATCAAAATGACCCACCCTTGAGTTGCCAATGGCTGCAAAGCAATCATGTGATGCAGCAGTTTGCCAAGTTTTTGCATGGTCTAACCAGTGGTAGGGGGATACAAGCAGCATGCTCTCAGGAGCAAAAACCAAACGAATACCCATAGAAGAAGGAAAGTGAGCAGCATTGTGATGCAGGGTAAGCGGGTCAAGTTTTGAAGTTAGCCTGAGAGAATTTATATACTGGACCACTTTTGATTCATCTCTGTCAAGTAAGGATGCAGAGCTTGAACCACCCCAGATGTGAGAGCAGTTCTCTATACAAGACAGATCATTCCTTTGTATAAACAGAGCAACTGTTCGGAGGAAAACAAATTTTGACATCTAAACAGGACTTCCAGTTTCTTAGAGGCAGACTTAGATATTTCCATAATGAGGGGGTGGGGGTTCCAAAATAGAGTGGATATTACAGTAATACCAAGTATGTTCATTTAGTCGAGGTGGATTTACAGAACCGTCAGAGGCAAGAGGAAAGTTTCGAGGATTGATTTCTCCATTGATACAAGCATTCTTAAACACATGCTAACAGTTTATCTTTAGTTTGCTTGTTTACACGTATCAAAAACATAATTTGTAAAAACATCTTCTCATATGTGAACCTTTGTCCTGCATGTCATTCAAAAGTAACAGCATCCTTAATGCTCTAAGACCTGACTGAGTTTTTCAGATAAGGTTGCATGTAACTCCTATTTGTAGGTAAAGGTACTGAATTGAAAGAGAGTTCAGCTAGATTCCTGGTTACCCAGATAGGTTTCCTTTAGGCTTCAGTACATCTCCCTTGGGAATCTTCCGCTTTTTGGTTGTAAAAGAGTTCTCCTCAGGCAAATTTCAGGCTTGTAAAAGAGATCACTTATGTAATTTATGATGAGCATTCTTGTTTTGTTTCTTCCTCTTTTTATCTGTTCATTCCTCCTCCTTATTCACTCTTCTTTTTCCATTTTGCTCTCTTCTTTTACTGCCCTACTCTCTCTCCAACTTTGTAAATATTTTTGATAATGGGCTCATGGTTTGGATAACACTAATTAATCAAAATTTTGTAAACCAAACTGTGATTCAGATAATGCTTATTTAACTACATTAACTGTGAACACTGAGCCAAAAAGAGAAACATCATCTCGAAAATCTAAAATTCACATCTGCGGGTGCAAAGTGCTCTGCATACATTTTTCACATTGTACACTTTTACTGTATCTGTAGCTTCCTTTATGCAGATCAAGACTATTTGTCAGATGTGTATGTTTCATGATGGTCGTAAGTAATCTTGAAGACCCTGTTAAATTTGCTTGATGTTAGGGAAAGCAAATTGGCAAGTAATTCACATGATGATTTAATTGGTAGATAATTTAGACCTTGCAATATATGTTGCCTAAATTCGGGAAGTTTTATTTTGCTATATGATTGTAAGTTTTTGTTAAGTTGAGAATTAGGGACAGTGAATCAATTTAAAAAAAATTGTATTTTAACAGGTGATCCTGATGATAAGTCACTACGGAAAGTGGAAACTGAGGTTTACATACCAAAAAAGATGCGTGAAATTGCTCGTATGGAAAAATGCACAAAGGAGGTGGAAGGTATGAATTTATCTTCCTTTTCATGGTGCATACATTTAAGTAGAGTTGTTAAAGGTCATTTGTTTATCTAATGGCTATACATTCCAAGTACTGAAATTATGTTTCTTTGAGACTTTCCAGTTTGATTTGCTGAATAGCTGAAAGCTTGGGTAGCTGGCCCTTAGTCATTATCATAGGTCATTTTTTAGAGATAACTAACTCACAGCAGTATTTGGAATTTATAGAAGGAATAATTACCTTTTTGCAGGCATGACACATGACACTTTATGATGTATTTGATATTTTTCATTGGAGAGGATTTTAACTATTTGGTTAAATGCTGCTATAAAGAAAGCTCTATACAGTGTTCTGCACCCTTAACTTTCATTCATTACATTTCATGGAGGGCATTTGTACTGAAATAGGTTTTTGCAGTTGCATTTATAAGTTCCCATGTATTAACATTTACTGATGAATTTGCATCCACAGAGGAAAGAGTTCTGTTGATATTGAATCGGACTTCCACCAAAGTAATTGGACCTCACAAAAAAGACTAGACTCGTGTTTTTAGAATTATTTTTTGTGTTGACTTCATGCAGGTTGATAGGGATTGCTTGAGTTTGAGTTATCTTGCTAGTTTTTTAATTTACCTGGTATTTTTAGTGTATTAAAGTACTTGTATCCCTTCTGAAGCGTGCCAATGTTTTAAAGGACATGAACTTTTATCCCACAGTTTTATCCATGAAAAATTTAGCTGATAATATTTGTTACCACAACTGATAAAGGAAATATTCTGTTACTAAATGAAAGACTTAAATTTCAACAAAATTCAGAAAATCTTTATATATCAATTTGCCAGATGTGTTTATTCTCAAGATCCCAGATACTTATATATCAATTTGCCAGATGTATTTATTCTCAAGATCCCAGATACTTCTCTACTTCAAGGATTTACATAAGTACTCAGGTTATGCCCTTACCCCCCACAAAGAAAAATAGTAAAGGGGATAGGTAAATGGAATCATATCTCTTGTTTTCTTAATTTTAGTTTATGTACTACTGAAGTAAATACAATGCCTGGCTTTTTTAGCATCAAACCATGAGCTGGATGTAAATTTCTGATTAGGTTCTCATCAAGACTCTGAAATCTATGAACATAAGTGAAAAGCAATGATCCAAAAGGTTCCACAGCTTGCTGCTCAACCTCTATCCCTACTCACACACATACACTTTACTCTCTTGATAAAAACTCATTACTTTTGATAGCTTAACTCTCATACCATATATTCATAGAGCCTTATGCAGAAAATCTGTGTCAACCCAATTATATGCTTTCTCCAGATCCATAAGTGCAACATGCATATCCATTTTCTTAAGTATTTTTCTCAAGTATTCAATAAAGAATACAGCTGATTCACATCCTCTACCACTCCTGAAAACATATTGTTTCTCTCCAGTCAGATGCTTGTGCATGCCACCACCCAGTCAATCACCAGTTGTCCATACAACTTACCAGCTACACTCTACAAACTTATACTTCTTTAATTTGAAAATCACTTTTTTCCCTTTTGCCTTCATATAGTGGTGCTGTACATGCATTCCACCAAGCCTCAGGCACCTCACCATGATCCATATATGTACATGAAAAATCCTAAGTAACCAGTCAACAACACAGTCATCTTTAGAGACTCATCTAAAATACCATCCACTTTTGCTGCCTTGCCACATTTCATCATACACAAGGCTTTTACCATCCATTCTCTTCAGTAAACCCCCTGCCATTACTCTCTCTCTCACTTAGCATGATTCCGTGACCCAAACTTCCTACAGCTGTCACTCTTGTTATCTAACATATTCAACAATTCTTTAAAGCATCTATCTCTTCTCCTCACCTCATCACTGACTGTCACTACTTCCCCATTTGCCTCCTTCACCAGTGTTCCCATATGTTCTCTTGTTTTCTCATACTGTCAAAACATTTTCTTATTGTCCCTTAAGTTTGCTGATAAACCCCCCAACTCTCATTAGTGCTAGTGGGATGAAGAAGTAAAGTTGCAAGTGAATGAAAAAAGAGAGGCATTTGGGCGATACTTATAGGGAAAGAGTGCAAATGATTGGAGGATGTTAAAGAAAGCAGCAGTAATGTAAAGAGGAAGATGTAGGGATTGGAAAAAGAGTTGGGGTGGGCAAGTATCAGTAAATTATGGGATGAATAAAAAGATGGATAGGAAGAAGGTTGATGTTGTGATAAAAACAAGAGAACAAATAGGAACAGTGAAGTTGGCAAATGGGGAAGTGGTAACAGGTAGTGATGAAGCGAGATGGAGTGAGTATTTTTAAGGACTGCTGAATGTGTTTGATGATAGGGTGGCAGATGTAGGGTGTTTGAGTTGGGGTGGTATGCAAAGTGAGAGTCATGGAGAATTGTTTGGTGAAGAGGGAAGAGGTTCTGAAAGCCTTACATAGGATGAAATGAGGCAAGGTAGCTGGAATAGATGGTACTGCAGATGAATTTATTAAGAAAGTGGATGACTCTGTTATTGATTGGTTAGTTAAGATTCTCACTATGTATAGATAATGGTGAGGTGCCTGAGGGTTGAGAGAATGTATGTGTAGTGCTATTGCACAAGGGCAAGGGGGATAAAGTTGAGTGTTCAAACTACAGAGGTATAGGTTTGTTGAGTGTACCTGGTAAGTTATATGGGAAAATAGTGAATGTAAGAGTGAAGGCATGTGTGGAGCATCAGACTGGGGAGGAGCAAATTGGTTTCATAAGTGGTAGAGGATCTGTGGACTAGGTGTTTGCTTTACAGGATGTGTGAAAGAAATACCTAGAGAAAGAGATAGGCTGGCATGTGGAATTTATGGATCTGGAGAAAGCATATGATAGGGTTGATAGAGATGCCTTATTGAAGATCTTAAGAAAATATGGTGTGGAAGAAAAGCTGCTAGAAGCAGAAAAGTTTTCATCATGGGTGTAAGGCATGTGTATGAATAAGAAGAAAGAAGAGTGAATGGTTCCAAGTGAAGGTTGAACTACAGCAGGGGTGTTTTTTTTATTTTTATTTATTTATGGATGGGGTGATGAGAGAGGTTAATGTGAGAGTCTTGGAGAGAAGGATACATATGCAGTTTGTAGGGGATGAGAGGGCCTAGGAAGTGAGTCACTGGTTGATTACTGATGATATAGCTCTATAACATGAATAAAAGACAGGTTAGTTGGGATGTGAGTTTGAATGGAGAAGAATTGGAGGAAGTGAAGAGTTATAGATATCTGGGAGTGGACATGGCAGTGAAGAGAATCATGAAAGCGGAATTGTGTCATAGGTTGGGTGAGGGAGTGAAGTTTCTAGGAGCACTGAAGAATGTGTGGAAAGAGTGATCATTATCTGGGATGGCAAAAAAGGGTATTTTTAGTATAGTAGCTCCAACAATACTATCTGGATGCAAGGCAAGGGATAGCTATAGATAAGGCTGTGCAGAGTAGGGTGGACATACTGGAAATGAAATGTTTGATGACAGTATGTGGTTTGAAATATTTTTATTAAGTAAGTAATGAAAGGGTAAGAGAGAGATGTGGTAATAAAAAGGGTGTGCTTGAGAGAGCTGAAGAGGGGGAAGAATGAGTGAGGAAAGGTTAACAAAGGGTACAGATTGTACCTCTCTAGTCCTGTGCTCTGTGGTCTGGCACATTTTGAATCTGCTTTCTTTAGTTATTAGTTTGTGTATCTGCCACCAGGCACTTTGAGCAGCGACAAGGCACCATAATTTGTTTACACTGCAGTCGAGCTAATTAACAGTCCTGTTAATTTCTTATATTCAGCTGTATTTTAGCCCCTCAGGATAACATCCAAGAGACCAAGAGGTGCAGAAGATGGTGCTAATGCTAATAAGCATAACACATTATCCATGGCGGAAAAGGTGGTTTTACTGAAAAAATTAGATAAAGGAACTTCTGTAAAGACTGTGTGAGTAATATGAGATCAGATCATCAACTGTGTATGACTTAGGGGTCAGTTTCTGTTCTCTGGCATTTTCTGTGGTCTGGCAGTGGCCAGGTCCCAAGGTTGCCAGATTAAAGAGGTACAACCTGTACCTCTATCTAATGCTCCTACCTACTACTTCTAGTTAATATTACTACCTAATGCTCCTGCCTAAATCTTCCTATCTACAACTTCTATCTACTGCTCCCACCATTTTACCAAAAGGAAGGGCTAGTGCATTGTGCTGACCACAGGAAAATCTAGTTACAAAGAATGAACTGCATGAGTTAAGTAGTGTTAAGTGTTACATATGATAAGGAGAGATTGTATGTTTGTGGACAGACTGCCAGTAGTCCACATGTTAGCGAGGCAGAAAAAAGACAGCTACCTGGGTCAGAAGAGTGCAACTTGACAACCACTAAAGTGCTGGCTCACTAAGCAGATGTCACTAACCCTCCTGATACCCAGACAGGTAGTAGTGGTAATATACCTCCCTAGTCGATAGGTGCCTATATTACAGTTTTAAAAGAAAAAGTTTCTAGGGCTAAAAAAAATTCCCTGAATTATCATTACCTGCAATTTTTGGCATTTTTTGGAGGGCAATAGATTTCCTTGAAAACCTCAATAATAAGACCATATTTTAAGCTAAATACGAATCTGAAGTTGAAATATTGTATAGGGGTCATTAAGGTGTGTAATTAAATGATTACCTTTTAGAAAGACTGTGTCATTATTTGCCTCATCTTTCTAGGGTATTTCTCAGCTGGGAAAGCTTATTGTAACATCAATCCTCTAAGAACAATTTAAGGTGAAAAGGTTTGTTGTCTAGCTATCTATCTATATGTCTGATGCATGTTCCCTTTATGAACTCACATCAAGAGGGTGGCCACAGCAAAAGTCTCCTCTTATCCTGTATTTATATGCTTCCTTAGCTGTGATCCCCAAGAGGCTTTCAAGTCAGCAAATACACTAACATATATTGTACAGGTACACCATTGAATTTCCAGCAACTGATGGTTCGGCACTTCCTTTAGTCCAGACAAAATTACATGAGGGAACTTGAAATTACTGCTGCCACCAGACTAGCTTACTGGGTGGCCACAGATGGTGTTGTGTAGGGCGCGCTTATTTACATTCTTTACACTGCACTTGTCAGTGGTGATACCGCAATTCTGTGAGATTTTTAGCTTATTTTGCTTAAATCTAAGACATATGAGAGTGTCAGTCACAGTGTCATACATAAACACTAGTCCATATTGATCCAAAATAAAGTAGAACTGTTGAAAAAAAAAATGACCATGGTATTTCGGTGCATAAGCCATTTGTGATATAAAGAAGCAAAGTGAGAAAATATTGAAATTCTAAGGCGAAAGCAATTCCAAAAAGTAAATGATGATTAGAAAAACTATGAAAGATGGTAAGAGTACCGAACACGATCAAGTGATTATGGAATGGTTTTGAGAGCGTCGGAGTGATGGAGTGGACTTTTCAGGTAGCATGATACTGAACCAGGATAAGTTGTTCCATAAAGAACTTAAATTACAACATGAGCATGACTATAGTGAAGGATGGCTTCAGAGATTCAAGAAGTGTCATCGAATTTCCATGAATAAAGTGTGCGGAGAAAAGCGGTCTGCAAACCACGAAGGAGTTGCCGAGTATGTGGAAGAATTTGTGAAACTCATAGCTGACAAGCACCTCAGTCCTGATCAGAAGTATAATGCAGACGAAACTGCATTATTCTAGCGATGCACACCTAAGAAAACACTAACAACAGAAGAAAAAGACTCCACAGGATTCAAACAATCTAAGGACATACTTACCATCTTAGGGTGCTCAAACATTTAATATTTGTTACATTCAAATTTCTAGCAATCCAGAGTATATTTTAAACACATGGGAGATGTATAATTAGTGGGTTAGAGGTGTGTTGATGAATCATTATTATGTGACCATGGTTGGTCTGGCATGGTTTTGGAACCAAGAGTGCCGGAAATCGGTGGTGTACCTGTACTACAGTATTAAAAAAAATGATATACAAATATAGTAAACTTAATTCTCCAATATGGAGTAGCACTGTAAACCAAACCACTAGTTCATATGGAATGCTGCTGGTGCATCTGTGGGGTCCTACATCTACTATCAACTGCATGTGTGTTTAGACAACAAGTGAGAAAAAATAAACATACCCAATGTCATTCACAAGATTGCTAAACTGATGGTTAATGTCAGAGGTTATAAATGGTCACAAGTGTCTTTACAAAAGTTCCAGTTACCTGAGTCACTTTTCATGGCTTAGGTCATAAATGCAGCTTTTGAAGGAAAACATACAATCCTTGATAACAGTGTTTTATGATCAGGAGAGATCATATGACATGGTGAACAGAGATGCCTTGTGGAAAGTGTGCAAAGAAAGCAATTACATGCACTGAGGAGTTTTTATCAAGTGGGCAAGGCACGCGTGTGTGTGTGTGTGTGTGGAGGAGAAGAGGGTGTGCATATACAATTTTGCACAACATAGCTTGTAAGGAAAACATAATAATCTTATATATCCAGTGAGAGTTCTCAGGCTCTTTCATGTCCTCCTAAGGTACAACCAAACCTAAAGACTAACACTACAGAGGCCTGCAAGAAAATACAATACAAGAGCAAGGATTGAGACTATCTAGTGTTATGCTCTGCAAACTTTCCTTTAGTGTGTGCATGATTGAATTAATTCTCTTTCTGTGGCACAAACCATTTAAGGCACAGGAATCTATGCTGGTCGATGAGACTTACACCAGCTTCCATTGGGATGCTTCCTTCATAAAATCTCTCTCATTACCAGTTTCACCTTAGAATTATTACTTTATATGAATCAGTTTACTAAACAGCAGTGTCAAAAGGGAGTAAATCTTACTTCATGTTGGTTAACTCCTCATTCAATGCTGCAATCTCCTGGTTGAGAGATCTTTTCACATGCAGTTCTTTCTCCAACTTCTCTGTTAATTCTAACTTCTTATTACTCTGTAAATATGACAAGGAAGTAGTCCACATCATTAGCACATAATAATGTACATAAATACAAAAAATATTGTTTCCAGTATTTATCTCACAAAATAAAATATACAGAGGGGAAGACCAGATTTCACTGTGCTCGAGTAGCTGGAAATTTAACAAATGGTATCTATGCCATTTACCATTATAATAAAACCACTCTGTAGCTCTTCTAACTGCTCCTTCAACTGTTTGTTTTGTGAGAGGGCACGAGCAGCAGCAACTTTGTCACTCTGCATAGCTGCAAGCAATTGGGATGTGTCTACCTCTTCCGTCTTGCTTCGTTCAACCTTTATTTCTAGTTCTTCGACATTACGAGACAGTTGATCCACCAGTTTAGAAAGCTGGCTATTGTCATTAGTCTGAATGAAAGAAAAAAAGAAAAACTGTTTGTTAAGCAAAATTTATTTATCTTATTTATTTTGCTTTGTGTTTGTTAAGCAAAATTTATTTATCTTATTTATTTTGCTTTGTCGCTGTCTCCTGCGTTAGCGAGGTAGCACAAGGAAACAGACGAAAGAATGGCCCAACTCACCCACATACACATGTATATGCATACATGTCCACACACGCAAATATACATACCTATACATCTCAACGTATACATATATATACACACACAGACATATAC
>JAUUDZ010422272.1:0-14265 GCA_032361705.1 Panulirus versicolor | reverse complement strand
GACAAGTCAATTGGGAGGTAAGTTTGAATGGAGAAAAACTGGAGAAAGTGAAGTGTTTTAGATATCTGGGAGTGGATCTGGCAGCGGATGGAACCATGGAAACGGAAGTGAGTCACAGGGTTGGGGAGGGGACTAACTCGCTAACGCGGGAAATTGCGAACAAATACACCCACCTACCCATCAGCTCTTGTAAATCCATCCTCCCATCGGCTCCTTTACACCCATCCATCCATCAGGTCTTGTACAACAACCCACATACTAGTTCTTGTACACCCACTCACCAACAAACACCCACCAACCAACTTTAGTACACCCACCCTCCAGCTCTTGTACACTCACCCACCAACTAACTTTAATACACCCACCCACCCACCAGCTCTTGTACACCCACTTACCAACAAACACCCACCAACCAACTGTAGTACACCCACCCACCAGCTCTTGTACACTCACCCACCAACCAACTTTAATACAGCCACCCACCAACCAGTACTTGTACATTCACCCGCCCTCAAGCTCTCCTCGTGCCTACCCTTCCACCAGCTCTGGTGCACCTACCCACAGACAAGCTCCTATACCCATCCAAGCACCAGCTTTTGACACATGCAAGCACCTCTCAGAATGCGCCATCCAATCCCCTCCTTTTTTAATCAGCTTGATCAATACATAAACACGTCTCTCCTCATTTACCTTCGTTATACATATGTTCATTGCTTCACAGGGACGTTCGTTGGTCTCCCAAACCTCTGCACTGTGTCCATCCAAGGGAACTATGTGGCCCACCTACCAGAGGGCACTGTACAGTTTCCCAACTGCTCGTTTGGCTTTTTGGATCTCTCGAGAAACAAGATCAGCAGCGTGGCCGTCAATGCTATCCACGGTAGGAAAATGCTTCTCCATCGCTTCTAATTCATCATCATATACATGCAGTAGCTGTATTCTTATCCATCAGAGGGATATAAAGCGTCCATACTTAAAAATATGACACAAACTACAACTTGTGTTTAAGGTATTTGGAGACTAGGGACGGGAGCAGGAAAGAATTCAGTATTCAGGTATCGCATTGGTGAAGGTTAGGTTAGGTTAGATTAGGTAAGGTAAGGGAAGGTTAGGTTAGGTAAGGTAAGGTTAGGTTAGGTAAGGTAAGGTAAGGTAAGGTTAGGTTAGGTTAAGTTAGGTTAGGTAAGGTTCGGTAAGGTTAGGTTAGGTTAGGTTAGGTTAGGTATAAACCTTCTATATCATAACTTAAACAGATTTCAACTGTATTTCGTTCCTTTGGTTAAACGAGGCAGATTTTGGTCGTATTTGTGGAGGTTAGGTTAGGTTAGGTTAGGTTAGGTTAGGTTAGGTATAAACCTTCTATATCATACCTCAAACAGATCTCAACTGTATTTCGTTCCTTTGGTTAAACGAGGCAGATTTTGGTCGTATTTGTGGAGGACACAAACCTTCATGTGTCTCAGGTCAAGTGTCATGCAGAGCCCATTAGGTCCCCCTAGCCAGATGTGGTCAGTCATGGCGGACTCAGATGATGAGCCGTCGTGATGCATCTCGTACTGACCCAGAATGTGTTGCTCCCGCAGGTTTCCCTCACGGTGGCGATATAATATTATGGAATAATCAGTTGACAGTTCTCGAGGAAGTCGTGTGGAAGCCGCTACTCCAGAGCCCTGCGTATCTGTTTCTGGAAGGTAAGCCATCAGTCGTCCTAGTCCTCTTCTTTTTTCCATAACTTCCGTTACTATGCACAGATCTAACAGATCTATGTTCCCTGTACAAGCAAAGAACACCAGTGTGTACGGTTCACTGTTCTACTTACACTTCCGTCAGGTTAAGGGGTTACGCTGAGTTCTTCAATTAGATATGTCTTCTTCCTTCTGCATATGATGTTCTTTTCTAAGTTATTTCGATATTCTTTTCCTGCTGAAGCTGTTCTGTTCTAAGTAACTGAGTTTCACTCACGCCTAAGTAACGAAGCCTTGCTATCATCCAGGTAACCCGCTCCTCTGTGGTTGCGACATCGCCTGGCTCGTTCGGAACCCCATCTTGCTCGGGCGAATTGACACATTTGCAAAATGCATCATCGGAGAACTCTTGGTGCACCTCGACCCTGCCATCTTCGATCAGTGTTAAGACGTTTGCGAGCTGTCTATGGTAGTCACGTCTTCTTGCTCTCTTGTGCCAACTTGATCTTATGGGATCATCTGCCTTTCTTCTGAGGAACCAGTCTCTTATTGATGTCTTCGTACTTGTGGCAGATGTGCCCCAGCCAACAGCTCAAGTCTTCAGATCCCACTGAAAGTTGATGAAATTCATCCACTCGTAAGTACACTACAAACTTCATTTGACCCACCAAGAACCTGACCCAGGATGACCTTTAGCATCAGTTTAATGGTAACATTACATACATACATCAAGCAGGAGACACAACAATATATCCAACAACTTTAGCTGCAGATCTTCCATAAACTCTGAGGCAAGGTTGACAGTATCAGACGAAGACCATATCACCTCCCCAGCAACAGTGTAAGCTTGTCGTTACCCCGCACACATGCACGAGTGCATTACATTAATAAATTTCTAAAGCACAGTCATGTTGACTTATATCCCCGGTTATCTTTGTTACACGTCCCTCGCTCCTACTTAACATATATATAGAGAGTTAATGAAAGAGTATTGCGTGGTCTAGCTACTGGTGTGCACATGAACAGCCAGCTCTCGGGAGCAAAGCCCAAAGTAATACCTATAAATGAAGGAAAGTGAACCCAGTTCAACCTGTTAACCTGTGTTCATCATGTCCGCTCATAATAATGAATACCTCATCCTCCCAGTTATACCTCCAACTGCCACATTACTCAGCTTCGCATTCAAATCACCCACTATTGATACCCGGTCTCGTGCATCAAAGCTGCTCCCAAAACACTTGCCCCTCATGATCTTTCGTCTCATGACCAGGTGTATAAGCACCGATAATCATCCATCTCTCTCCATCCACTTTCAGTTTTACCCATATCAATCTAGAGTATACTTTCTTACACTCTTTAACACACTCCCACAAGTATTGCTACTCTTTTTCTTAGCTTTTGTCCTCTCAACAAGACGTATCCAAACCATTTCTCTCCTTTACCCTTAAGATTCGTTTTACTTAAAGCTAGTATATCCAAGTTTCTTTCGTCGAACATACTGCCTATCTCTCTTCTCATTTCATCTCGGTTACACCCACACGCATTCAGACATCCCCCTTCCTGTATTTCAATTTCTAAGAAGGAACAAAGCATGGAGTGCTCATTCTCCTCGAAGGCTCAGATTGGGGTGTCTGAATGTGAGAAGAGAGGAGAAGGGTAACATGTTTGAGAAAATAAACCTGGATGTTCTGGCTCTGAGTGAAACAAAACTCAAGGGTAAAGGGAAAGACTGGACTAGAAATGTCGTAGGAGTAAAGTTAGGGGTTGGTGTGAGGACACAGGCTAAGGAACGAGTAGCACTACTCCTGAAGCAGGAGTTGTGGGAGTGTGTGATAGAGTGTATGGAAGTAATTCCAGATTAATGTGGCTAAAATTAAAATTGTTTGGAAAGATATGAATGATTATATTAGAGCTTATGCAGCTGGCCATGAGAGGAAAGATCATTAGAGACAAGGGTTTTAGGAGCAGTTGAGTGTGTCAGCAGCTTTGATGTAAGAGACCGAGTATGAATGATGGGTGATCTAAATGTGAAGTTAAATAACGTGGCACTTGAAGGTATAATTGGGACGCATGGGATATTCAGTGTAATGTGCAGGAATAGTGAATAGTTTGTGGAGTTGTGTGCTGATAGAAGATTGGTGATTGGGAATACCTGGTATAAAATGAGAGATATACGCAAGTATACGTGTGTGAGTAGGAGAGGTGGTGAGCGGGCACGTCTGGATTATATATCAATTGAAAAGTAAAAGAGAGACTTTTGGATGTTAATCTGCTGAGAGCGGCAGCTGGGGTGGGGGGGGGGGGGAATTTCTGGTCACTATCTTGTGAAGGAGAGGGTGAAGGTTTGTAGAGGCTTTCGAAAATGAGGAAACAATGTTGGGAAGAAGAGAGTGGTGAAAGTAAGTGGTCTTGGAAAAGAAACTTCTGTGAAGAAATACCAGGAAAGACTGAGTGTAGAATGGCAAAAGGTGAGAATAAATGAAACGAGGGGAGTGGCTGAAGAATGGGAGGTATTATGTGAAGCAGAGATGGCTTGTGCAAGAGGCGTGTGTGGCATGTGAAAGGTGGGAGGTGGGCTGATTAGAAAGGGTAGTGAGTGGTGGGATGAAGAAATAAAGTTGTTAGTGAAAGAGAAACGAAAGGCATTTGGACGATACTTACGAGAAAGGAGTACAAATGATTGCGGATGTGTTAAAGAAAGCGACAGGAAGTCAAGAAGAAGGTGCATAGGTTGCAAAAGAGGGCAAATATGTTTTGAAAGAAGGTATATAATGTGCGAATGATAAGAGAACAAATGGGAACATCGGTAAAGGAGGCAAATGGCAAAGAGATAACAGGTAGTGATGAAGTGAGGCGGAGATGGCAGTGAGTACTTTGAAGGTTTGTTAAATGTGTTTGATGATAGGTTGACAGATGTAGGGTGTTAGCTAGGGGCGGTATGCGAAGTGAGAATCATGAAGAGTTGCTTGGTGAAATGAAATACGACAAGGAGACTGGAGTGGATGGCATTGTATTTGAATTTAATAAAAGAGGGGGTGACTGTGCTTTCGATTAGCTGGAAAAGTCAATGTATGTATGGATCATGGTGAAGTGCCTGAGGATTGGCGGAATGCATGTATAGTGCCATTGTATAAGGGCAAAGGGAATAAAGGTGAGTGTTCAAACTAAAGGTGAGTGTTTGTCAGTATACCCGTAAAGCTGTATGGGAGGGGACTGAATGAGAAGGTGAAGGCATTTATAGATCATTAGACTGGGGGAAAGCAGCGTGGTTCCAGAAGTGGTAGAGGATGTGTGAGCAATCAGTCTCAAACATTTCCAGGACACTGTGATGACTGACCAGTTCCAGGTCTTGTAACCCATATGTATCTCTTGTGTCTATCTTGCGGTAGTTGTTGATGATCCCTAAATTCATGATCAAGTTCCTGTAGCAACTAAAGCTGTCAGACCTGAGGACATAGACAACCTGATCGTCAACCCCTTCAAGTTTGGTTAGAAAAATGTAGCTCTTAAAACTCTTTAAGACAAGTCAGACAGTTAGTGGGTAACGAGAAGGACAATGTTCAGTTCATCGTATCCAAGATGGACAAGGAACTGTAACTATTGTAAATGTCCAGATGGGAAGTTCTCCTGAAGGAAAACTGTAGGTCACTTAGAGAAAATCCTCGAGTGGGAGTTCAAAGATTTAAATAATTTGAGATGTCATCAGGGTTTTATGTAATCCAGAGTAAAGTATTGAAGATAATCCCAGGAAAATTTGCCAATGCATTTAGGACAAAATCTGAGGCTATTCGACTTGTTTTTTCCTCGAGGCACCTGTCCTCATCAGACGACCTAAGCTCTGGACAATGTCATGATACAATACCTACTGCAGAATGTTAGAGTCTTTATCTACTGTCGCAGTACATGGATGACAGGAAGAAAAATATCCCAGAACTATAATGGGGAGAAGTCCATAGGAACCATCAGTTTAGACAGATAAACAAATGCTCTTCACATCCAAGCCAAAGTACCAGAACAGTACACACTTAAATATGTAATTACTGTGTCAAGAGTCATTGCCCTCACCCTCATTTAGTGTAACTATTTCAATGATTCGTGTCCAGGTAAACCTTGGAGATTCGACGGGGATTCTGGAAATATTTGCCTAAAATCAGGGGGTCAAATTGGAAGGTTGACTATTCTAGCACAGAATCAGTTAAGCATTATACAGGTTAAGAAAAAATGTAAGAGATGGTAAGACTAGTGTAGAAACGCTTCTTATCAAACTGACTGAAATGATTTAATGTTTTCATCGTTTGTGGACGTGAACAATTTTGTTCATAACATTTCAAAAATAGTTTCTTCAGATATCAATTTCATGGATAAGAAAGGGAATTTTGTTCGTATCCAGCACCATCAAACGACATTCACTAAACTGGAACAAAGGTTAATCACAGCTCAGTACTGGCAAATGCAGATGTAAATATACCATATGAAGTGCCTGCCCCCGGACACAAGCAATGCAAGTGGAGAAAGGTGTAATAAAGCCATTGGGTATTTTTCTAAGAAACTATATGAGACAGAGAAAGTATTCTTAACAGACAGTGAAGACCTTGCCATGGTAAAAGCATGTAGGGAGTAGATTCTATCACCAGTACGTGTGGCCGAAACACTTTAAAATCACAGCAGCTCATGAAAGTCATGTTTCAGAGGATACCTAAGCCTTAGAGAATGTCTAGGCACATGCAAGATTACGTATCTGACACCATCTACAAAATGGGTGCAGCCAACTCAAGACCAGATCCTTAAAGTTGATCAATTGTAGTTACCAGTAGAAAACCAGTTCAGCTTAACGTATGATTAACGAAGGAGGTTATTAAGAATAAGGAGATGACTGTAGATGGGTGTCACTGATATAATATTTTGAAGAGAAGATCGTGCCAATGACAATTCTGGGTAACATCATTTTCCCTATTTAGAAGTGCAATACCAATAAGCTGAGAAGACTTTAAAAGGCTTACTTTGTGTTTAGTCATTCCAACTCACGGAAAAGAATAGCATGTACGACAGAGGCAGGAAGAAGCCTAGCCAGGAAATCGTCAGTCATTTACATAAGATATCAAGTCAATATCTTTTTACTGATTCGCAGATGTGGAAGTAGTAGAACTTAAACCTCAAAGTGCTTTAGTTCAAAAATGGAGTGAGTTACCAGTCGTCGAGGGTAAAAGGTGGATTAACATAGCAATAAGGTAGGGTGGTATAGATGTATTAATGTCATTGGTTATTGCTCCACACTCTTGTAAGCTTACCTATAATGCCGTAATGAATTATCGAAGAAGATATTACAACAGTTTGATATTTGTATGTTTGGGAAGCGTAGAACTTTTGTGGTGGATAATGGAAGCGATTTTTAAGCAAATACATTAGACAATTTTGTAAGAAAGCTGGAATTCCATCCTCGAGGTAATCCAGCGATGGAACGTGCACAGAGGACATTAAGAAATAGTTATGCTAAGTAAGGCTTATGTGAAACAATGTCTCATTTACTTACCTGACGCATTTAAGCTCCTAGAGGGAATCCGTTCATACCTCTTAGGTACTTCCTAGTCTTTGTGTGTTTCGGTTATAATCCCATCAGTAAAGTGGGACGCCTAGATCCCATCAGTAAAGTGGGACGCCTAGATCCCATTAGTGAAGTGGGAAGCCTAGATCCCATTAGTGAAGTGGGAAGTCTAGATCCTATTAGTGAAGTGGGAAGCCTAGAGTTACCGGGCAAGAGAATGAGACGGTAAATGGAGGTAAAGGCATTAAGGAGCTGATCAAAGAGTCGTCCAAAAGGAAAACTATAAACTACTTCATGAGGTCCATGTAGATTTGTGTGACTCCCTGTGTATCTATAACGAAGAACATTTTCCAAATACGGTAGATAAGTTAATGAGAAATTCAAGAGGTCCTTTTGATAACACGATGTGAGGGATGCAGGCCCAACCAGTAAGTGTTCTAGCTTACTGCACTTGATCCTTTAGGAAAGAGATCGGCAAGTAAGTTATATTACCAAAGAAAATTGGAGACAAGTTCCTCTGTGGTGACGAGGAAGCTGCTATTTTAAATGAATGGACATCTCAGACAACCTCCTGACCGAATACAGTGTTAAAAGATCGCAAATGAACTGATCGAGACTTGTTTGGCAAGTCACTGGTTTTAGAACTGGATTTTCAAACGAGTATGACTAACTTAATTTCAAATTTCAAATACTATGATGTAAGAAATCACGTAAGAATAGACTGGAGTGTTAACTTCGATGTGAATTGATGTTATAAATTGGGATTATTAAGGATGGCACAGTGAGAGGATGTGGTGAGGGTGACTCTGTATATCATTTACCAATAGTTGATGTCGGATATCCCCAGAGGTGTTGGGTTGGATATTGTTGTTCTTAAGGGTTTACTTATAAGATGACAAGTAAATCTGTTTTAACGAAGCCTGAGCGTATGCCAGATCTCACCATATCGTAATTCATTTTATACAAAAGCTCCACTAGTTATTGGACGTACCTTGAGTAAATCATTTGTATTCCTAGAAGTTGTCTCATCATTATTTTATCTTTTGTTTTGGTAACCGGAAGTATAAGTGAACTATTAGATTCGAAGGATACGTGAAGGCCTCCCACGATGGGAACAGATGTTACTCTAGCATATATATTTGTTTTAATGTTAGCTGAAAAGGTACGGCAACTGTGCCATCCCAATGACTCTACACATACCCTAGCCTAAGCCAGGTACCCATTTCATCGACCAACCCCTAGGGGTGGATGAACAGCTGGGTTGACTGTGGACCAACGGTCGCAACCAGGATTCGAAACTGAGCTCGACCTTGGGCGTCATGGTCAGCGACGCTATTCGATACACCACAGAATTGGTATGCCGCTCTGTAGAACTGGCTGGGTAGCTAATTGGGTTGAGAAGGAGGAAAAAGCTGAGGATCAGCAGAACTTGAATAAGAACTGTCGAAACTCCTTCCTGGTTTACTTTGTTAGTTTTATCGGTTGAGTACCAGAATCCAGTCTTATCTGGACCAAGGAGGAGTGCAGTAGTGAAGCTAAATTTTGGTTCACTTCACCCTACGATGGTTGGATCTGTGTGAGCGAGAGGCTGTTGCCTGCTAGAGTATGTTTTTGATTAACACCATCGTCCTCCCTTGCTGCTCTCCTCTCGAACAATGTCACTAGATATTTTTGGGCTTAATACAGCAGTTTTAACTAAGAGCAAATACCGAATTGGTAGTTGAGCTGAGGAGAATCACTGATTCTGGAGAGATTAGGATAAACGGGATTGTAAGCAGGTAAGAAGAATTTATTTTGAGGAAAAAACGAAGTAAACAATTTAGTTTTACCTCAGCGGGAAGTGGAGGTTCGCTTATTTGTTTCAAGATTTCACTACAAACGGAAGTGAGATGATAAGTCCTGAAAGCGTAAGGAAAGTTACATCTAGAGTTAGAGAACATGGTGTTATAGGAAGGATTGGAAAAGTGTATTAGAACAGATATTTGCAATTAAACTCTTCTTGTCCAGATTAAGTTCAGTTCCATTGAAAAATAACGGTCCGAATAGCTATTGGTGATATGATAAATTTGGGATGTATGAAGAAATAACTGATATAAAATAACATAATAAATAATAGATAAATAAAAAATAAATATGATAACATCTAGTCCAATCCAGAGTACTCTGATGGCTTGTCTGGGACAGTTTTTGCCTTCAAACATTACACCTTCTCTCCACCCCTCAACTCTACCTACAAAAATTTGTGATTGGTTTTGTGTTTGGAGGTTAGGATCATATCCTTATCAATGGTACTGAAGAGGATCAACTATTTCCACCGTGGGAATAGACCGGAAAGTGTTATGGTGACGTAGTACAAGATCTTTGCTTGCTACGCTGCTAAAGCCATCATTTGGCCCAACTTAGTGTATGGCATTTTTTTTATATCAACGTAACCCCTCCCAGAGATAGAGGCATTAAATCATTATATCTATCATCATGATCATCAAACACTCCGGTCGTTCCTAATAAGCAGCTTCTGGTGTGATAATCCATCTTCTCGACCAGAGCGAAGTACCTGTGTGAGAGAACAAGTGTTGCTCTGATAAAGGAAGATAACAAGGCGTCTGCATTGTATATACACTGCCTTCCTTTATCTCCATTAACACTTGTTTTACTGACAGATAATCTATTTCGATAGACAAGTTGACAAACACGGAAAAGTTTTGGATTGTATCTTGCTTTCTCCTCAATATTCTTCACAAGATTTCTAAGCTTCTCTAAATACCAGAAATCATGAACAAAATTATCATTTACATACCCGGAAAATAAACGACAATACCTAAAACCCATAACAATATAGAGAAAAGAGAGTCGGGGTTCTTTATACGACCCTGCTGGACTTACCAAGAATTAAAAAGGAACAAAAAGGAACTCAAAAGGCAACAGACCACTGGGTCCTATCGAGGCTGTTTGTGATAATGGAAGATATAAGAAACTTACAGATTAATGTAGTAAGTTAGAGAAGGTTTACAGATAACTGAAAGTGAATAACCTGCAAATTATCATTGTGATTAAGGAGGTGTAAAAATGTAAACCGTTTACTTGAGTAGCGACACATTTATCAACCGCTGTAACTGACAAATTTTTGTATGTTAACAATCTTGTTGAAGAAAAAGTACCTCGCGTCATTCCAGGTAAAGCTTGTGGCCACAAATTTGTATCCATTATCATACGAGTAAAATCAGATGAATTGAGTCTTAAGTAACTTGATAGATGAAGAATATCAAAGCCTTTGATAATTCTGAATGCTTGTATCTGATCACCTCTTAACTTTCTCTTTTCTTAGCGACATAGATTCAAGTCATTTATTTTGCTCTCGTAGGAAATAATTCTTTGTCCAGGAACCATTTTGTCTCTTTTTTGAAGGTAGGGTGACCAAAGCTGAACACAATATCTTTTTAAGGTAGGGTGACCAAAGCTGAACACAATATCTTTTTAAGGTAGGGTGACCAAAGCTGAACACAATATTTTCTTAAGGTAGGGTGACCAAAGCTGAACACAATATTCAAGATGGGGACGAACGCATGAAATGTAAAGAGCAAGGATGATTTCCCTGGACTTACATTCGAATGCTCTACCTATGAATCAAAAAATATTGTTCGCTCTTTCCACTACTTACATGGCTTCAGATTATCAGCGATTAATAAGTCTTTTTCCTCGCTTACCTTTCGCAGTTCATCAAAATTCATACTGTAGTTTGCCTCTTCGTTTTTAACTAGCGTTATGTAAAACTTCGCATTTATCGACGTTAGAATTTAATTTGCCACTTTCGAGCCAAGCCCATCAATGTCTATGTCAGTTTGAAGCTGTAGACGTTCAACTAAATTTGTAGATCTATTTCTCAGCTTTGTATCACCAGCGAAATTTGATATCTTGCAATGGAATCCGATTATCAATACACATGATAAAGAGAACCGGTCCTAAGACTGATGGCAGTCCATTTGTTATGTCTGACCATTCTGAGGCTTGACCATCAGTCACTACCTTTTGTTTACAGTTAGTTAACCACTTCCCTGTCCATGGTAGTACAACCCTATTAATGCCATGACTTAATTTTTGCTAGTAAAGTTTGACGCGGAAATTTGTTGAAAGCTTTGTGAAAATCTAGATGGATGACCAGCTGCTTTACTTTCGTCATACGTGTTAATTATATCATAAAAGGAATCAATCAGATTTGTCAGACATGAACAATTTCGTCGAAAACTATGTTGAGCATCATTATTAAAAAACGATGGTTCTCTACATGATTTACAATTCTGTCTCGACTGATGGTTTCCATAAGTTTACCTACTCCATACGTTAAGCTAATGGAACGATAACTTCTTGACACTTACTTATCACCTTTTTCGATTACCGATGTTTCACTGGCAAACTACCATTCATATGGAACTCTTCTTGTAGAAACAACTTGTTGAAAAGGGCTGTCAAGCGCTAAATTGTTCCATTTTTCGTCTTTCATTGTTCTCAGATAAAGTTTATCAGGGCCTGCCATCTTATTTATTTTCATTTCGTTTATTGCTGAAAGTTTGTTTTCGTATATGTTGAAAAACGTTCTCCTCGCACATCAGTGAAACAGGATTCGGGACATGGTTTATGTCTTCGATCGTAATTCCAGTTGCAAAAAGTATTTAATATATTGGCCATGGCTTCGTTGTCTTGAACCAAGTTATTATTTTCTGTAATTAATGGACCTATTGACGGGGTAATGACTGCCTTGCTATCAACATAAATCACCTTACGGTTTCTTTTGCTAATTTAAAAAAGAAAAAACATAAGCTTCATATTGACATTTACTTTGTCGTGTAACTTTAACTTTTTCGACGCAAATTTATATAACTTTCTCTATCATGCTGGTCAGTGGACTTTCTAAATCGCATGATTTACTTTCATGGGCAAAAGGCATTTTTCTCTTTCACTGACCCGAGTTCCGATACCTTGGCTTTGATTTAGAAAGAGTCCGTGTGATAGGCACTGGCACGTATGTTTCCTTTACTGCTTTGAAGTGTTTACTAAGGATCTTTCACACTAAGTTCATGTCATATTCACTGACCATATCATCTTAGGTTTGCCTCTCAAGAGCAATGCAACGATAAATCAAATTTGCGTTTATAATTATATATTTTTCTCGCTTTTCGTCATACTGACCAACATTTTGAAAACGACCTCAACAATAATTTGTCGGTGATAACAATTTTTTCTCCAGCTTCAACATTTTTAACTTGGAGTGAGTTCAATGATGTATTTTATTTTTCCCTTAAAACGTTGTCAGTTTTATGCAGAAGTGAACCCCGCTCTTTGACAATAAAAATACTAAATTACTCTCTGAAACAATATTCAAGTAGAATGATTTTCGCTTTTGTTAAGCATAAAGTAGTGGACTGGAAGGTGAGAAAGATCTCGTACAAAATGAGAAGGGTCTAAATGAATGTAGATATCTTATATGAAGACTTCACAATGGTTTACAGATTTAAACACGGGATTTGCAGCAGGTCTTGAACTTGGAGGCCTCGATCATTTTGGGATTTGAAGCATCACTCATCGTGGATAAACACGTCCTCCATTATACGGTCCTCCCCTCTCCATATTCACCCACCCCCTGCACGGCCTACCCTTCCCCTCTATCCCTCACTTCTTTCTTTTAATAAGGTGGTTGGAGGGAGAGGAAGAAGAGATGTGTGGTCACACTTACATCAATATAGACGTGTATGACCACACATCTATATTGATGCAAGTGTGACCACACATCTATATTGATGCAAGTATGACCACACGTCTTTATAGATGCAAGTACAACCAAATATCTATATTGATGTAAATATGTCCACACATCTATATTGATGCAAGTATGACCAAACAACTATATTGATGCAAGTATGACCACACGTCTATATAAATGCAAGTACGACCAAATATCTATATTGAGTAAATATGTCCACACATCTACATTGATGCAAGTATGACCACACATCTATATTGATGCAAGCATGACCACACATCTATATTGATGCAAGTATGACCAAACATATGTATTGATGCAAGTATGACCAAACATCTATATTGATGCAAGTATGACCACACATCTATATTGATGCAAGTGTGACCACACATCTATACTTATGCAAGTATGACCACAAATGTGTATTGATGCAAGTATAACCAAACCTATATCCATACAAATATGACTACACATCTATATTGATGCAAGTATGACCAAACATCTATATTGATGCAAGTATGACCAAACATCTATATTGAAGCAAGTATGACCAAACATCTATATTGATGCAAGTATGACCAAACATCTATATTGAAGCAAGTATGACCACACATCTATATTGATGCAAGTATGACCAAACATCTATAGTGATGCAAGTATGACCACACATCTATATTGATGCAAATATGACCAAACATCTGTATTGATGCAAGTATGACCAAACATCTATATTGATGCAAGTATGACCACACATCTATATTGATGCAAGTATGACCAAACATCAATATTGATGCAAGTATGTCCAAACATCTATATTGATGCAAGCATGACCACACATCTATATAGATGCAAGTATGACCAAACATCTATATTGATGCAAGTATGACCACACATCTATATTGATGCAAATATGACCACACATCTATACTGATGTGTGACCACTCATCTATATTGATGCAAGTATGACCACACGTCTATATAGATGCAAGTATGACCACACATCTATATTGATGTAAGTACGACCAAATATCTATATTGATGTAAATATGTTCACACATCTATATTGATGCCAACTGAATAAACGTGCTGCCGGAAGATGCAACCTCTAGTGCCGCCGTGCCCAAAGTGTCGTACCGTCGTGTTCAAGCATCGTACCGTCGTGTTCAAGCGTCGTACCGTCGTGTTCAAGCATCGTACCGTCGTGTTCAAGCGTCGTACCGTCGTGTTCAAGCATCGTACCGTCATGTTCAAGCATCGTACCGTCGTGTTAAAGCGTCGTACCG
>JAUUDZ010422261.1:0-14266 GCA_032361705.1 Panulirus versicolor | reverse complement strand
TCCCCCCCCCCTCTCATTTTTAATTTTCCAAAAGAAGGAATAGAGAAGGGGGCCAAGTAAGGATATTCCCTCTAAGGCTCAATCCTCTGGTCTTAACACTACCTCACTAATGTGGGAAATGGCAAATATGTATGAAGAAAGAAAATGTATTTTTTTCATACAATTTTTTTTTTTTCATAATGCTTTTCTGTATGTTGTTACCTAACTCCAAAACTGAACTATTTAGAGCTAACATGTTTGGACACGAGCACGTACTAACTTTCACCCGCAGCATAACTGTATTGGTAACCAGTACAGTAACTTATATTTCTATGCAATTTTTTTATACAGCTTTCTTCATTAGGTTCTTATTTAACGCATGAACTAAGAATTACTTAGATATTCATAATGATGATGTGGAAAATAGGTGATAGAGATGGAAGTGCCATGTGGCATACAAAAGCAAGTGACTGCTGGGAAGCTAGCATAGTTCTAAATGCAAAACTACCAGTAAGGTGAATAACATTTATTTTTATGTTTTTTTCTAGACAGTTATAATTGAAATGTTCATATGCAATTTTTTCTAGACAGTTCTATTTGAAATGTTCTTATGCAATTCAAGAACTAATTGTTATTATTTAGATATCAAATAATAATGGAGAAAGTAGGAGGTAGTGTTGTCACAGAAATGCAATCAGTTACTGGGAAGTTAGCTTTGCCACTGCTAGAAACTTTCGACATGTTCTCAGTGAATAAAACAAGTAAATTGTATTATTTATATATGTTTATTTTTACAGAATTCTTCTGTTTAGGTCATTACTTATGAACTAAGAAGTATTTAGATATTGAAAAAACAACTGAGAAGATAGGTTTTAGAGATGGGATAACAGTAGCATACTAATGCTAAGTCACAGGGAAACCAGCTAAGCACTTACCCTGCTTCAAAACTTTCAACTCATATTTGGTGAATAGTATGGTGAATTGTTATTTGTTTAAATGTTTGTTACTGAAGTTGACAAATTAACTTTTGAGTATATAGTGCTTTGAGTATAAAGTGAATGATTAAGAAGTGCTTTTATAAAGTGAAGAAGTCCATGTTTCACTAACATACTGGGCTTGGGTTAAAGATGTGAGTGAGTAATGTTACAGAAGCTGTATGTACCTCACCTGCCCCATTAAATTGCGAATTGAATAATGATATGAGACATTTCTCATTTCCATTGTTAACTTAACCCCTCTGGATGCATAATTTAACTTTGCACATTTGATGTACAATTTCCAGAAATTCTTAAAGCATTCATTCAACAGAAATGTCTGGCAGCATTCGTATTTTTGGAACGGCATATGCAAGGTTTTTTCATTGATTCTTAGATGCAGTAAATATTTGGGAACCATCATGTATGTTGAACATCTAAGCATTGAAGATATAAATGCAAGCATCCTGATATATATGCAAATATATTCTGAATAAAGCAACTTTTTATGGTAATGCCTTGTCCATGATGGGAGAGGGACATAAATATTGACTTCAAATGGTACACCTTTCATTATATCATTTCACTGATTTTTTGCTGTTCTGATCTCCCTGCAGCACATTAATGAGAAGCCGCAGGTGATCCAGGAGTATGAGCAGGGCAAGGCAGTGCCTAATCAGAATGTCCTCGGAAAAATTGAGAGGGCCATTGGTAAGTATTACCAGCAGTGTATGACAGAATTTCTTTGTTTCCATGTAAATGACTCTGGTTATAGGTAGATGTCCAGTAATTTGTGTACAAAATGTTTCATTAAACTGGTGAAACTATTGGGATTGTAAGATGACATGTATCGTCTTGATATATTAAAGCTACCTTTTTAGGAGCTTTTTGTTTTCAATGCAGTTACCTTACTTTTTCCAATCTAGAAGGAGTAAAAACCAGAAAGAGATTGATTGTAAAGTATCAGTTTTAAAAGAGTCATTTATTAAAGAGCATTGTACCTCTGATTCTTGGAATCTGTGCCACAGAACTTCAATGCATATCAACCTATGTATTGAACCAATATTATACATACTGTTATGGGTAATAAAGATGTGAGAATTCAAAGCTAAAGTAAGAGTGGACCTTCAACCCTTATATCTTGTATGATTTGGTAGATATAGATATTTGGGTGTTTATTTTCAATGTTTTGTTATATTATCTGGCATCCCCCTTTTTTTTTTTTATTGGGAGAAGTCACTCATTCAGTCCTTATTGGGTTTTCAATGTTATTTCAGGACTGCGACTTCGAGGGAAGGAGAAAGGCCAAGCCCTGCAGCCTCCTGGAAGGAAGAAGTAAGGAGAATCAGACCTCTTTACTTTTCTCTTGCTTCGTTCAGGAGGCTTACACCATGCAACTGGGCAAACCTAAGATGTGCAGCTTAATTCTCTAATTATTTGGCAAATTAGGGCCCTACAGAATTTTTTTTTCATCGGTAATATGCTTGTGATATTGTCATTTAGCTTAAAACAGATGTTTAATTCTCTGTAGATGGAAGTTACTGTTACTTGTTAATACTGGGAGCATATCCTACTTGTGGAAAAAATGTGTTACATTAACTAATGAATTTTTAATGCTTTAAATGCATTTTTAATTTCCCAGCTAGGAAGTATGTTATGCAATGAAATCTTTGTTGAGAGTTTTGTTGGCTGACCACATACTGCAAATGCATGTTAACTTTCTAGAGATACAAAGTTATCATGAAATGATTTGTTTTAATAAACTCCTTGACTCCTTCCATGAGACTTTATGGAATAGATATTTGAGATTGTGACCACCATCCATTTCATTTTCATAAGAAAGGTAATGGTAAATTATGGTGAAGTTATTTTACTTGTGTTCTTGGCCACTCTGCATACGTTTTTGTTAAAACCTTTTTCCAATTTTCTATGGTGTATGCTAAATAAAGACCATTTAAGTAGTTGCAGGGTAGTTTAGTATTACCTTAGTGAAGAATAATTAGCAATATTGCACATATTAAAAGATTCAACATATTTTAATCTTGTATTGCATCTTTATCATCACTTACACAAAATATTATTGACACTTGTACCAGTATGAATGTATGTTGGGCCTCCATATTTTTGTTAACACATATTGTTAAATGTGAAGTTTGTTTTGCTTACTATGAGAAACTAGAAAATACTTTTTCTCATAAAATGAAATGGTGAATGCATTTTATCATATATGGAAACAGAAGGTATTCATGGAAATATTTCAGAAAGCAGTATAGATATATGTGTACCATTCACTTAACAGGTAGGAAAGTCATGGTTCATTGCAACAGTAGATTAATAGGTCAACAGTTTAGTCAAGAAACTATTTCAGAAAAAAAAATTACATTATGAATGACATCAAAATCATGTGACATACATGATCACCTTCCTGCTTATGTTAACATCAGACACTTAATCTTAAAAGAACGTTTTGCATACAGTGATTCGAGTGATAAACTGCAGAAGTTGGTGACCAAGTCTGGAAATGTGTGAAAGGAGAAAGTCGAGAGTAAATGTGAATAAGAGCAAGGTTATTAGGTTCAGCAGGGTTGAGGGACAAGGTAGTTGGGATGTGAGTTTGAATGGAGAAAAATTGGAGGAAGTGGTGTTTTAGATATCTGGGAGCAGACTTGGCAGCGAATAGAACCAAGGAAGTGGAAGTGAGTCAGGGTAGGGGAGGGATCGAAGGTTCTGGGAGCAATGAAGAATGTGGAAAAAATGTTATCTTGGAGAGCAAAAATGGGTATGTTGGTCTACTGTACTACTTAGTGAAGAAACTATATGTATTTCTAAGTGTTAATGGTATCTAAGATTCTGTAAATACAAGGCTGGGTATAACAATATATGTTTGATAAGTTTAAAGAATAAACAAACTCTTTCCAACCTATGATAAATGAATATGATTATTTTACATATACTTAGTTTCTCCCAAATCATGTGGTAAAGTGGATCCAAAACCACTTTCAACATTATCAGAAGCCATAGAGAATTGTGTATGGCACTGCACATGACTTACATCTTTGTATTAAAAGAATTTATAGAACTTATACATTAGGAGGTGCACCTCCAGATAAGGGAAATTAACTTTTGGATGATAAACCATCTTTGCTGATAATTTTGATTTCAAAATTTAACTTAAATCAGTGAAGCATATAGTTTTATTTTAAAGTTTCTTCAATGCTGAATAAATTTTGTAAAACATTTTATGTTTCTGAATGCTTAAGTTTATTTTGCTCACAAAATGTAGTTGCATCATTTGTTGATTAGAAAAGGCTTATAATCCAGTTACATGACATAATCAAGAATGTGTAAATTTAAATTATCACAATATTCAAAATCAGACTTTTTAAAATTATTCAAGTGAAAATAGGTGATTCTAGGCAATTAAGCTATCACTCAATACTCCATTTTTTATGCGTAGATTTCATTTTATTCTACTTTAAATATCCCCATTACCCCATCTCTAGAGGCTTTTGCATCTTCAGGACAGCACTACAATCAGTAGCAGGTAAAGGACTCCTTTGGAGTGAAAAGGTCTTCAATAAGATTGCATTCCAAAGATACCACCTTGCCAAAAGTGACTTTTCACTCATGGCATAAATAAATCGGGTAGAGTCCAATGACAAATGTAGATTACAACTGACATAATTACAAAATAACGTCATTTTGATCAAAGTAATAGATGTAACATGTTCTACAGCATCAGGTATTTGTCAAGTCTGATACATTAAATGCAATGTATTATAGACTAAAACAGATTTGCTCACATCTGTAATATGTTTTGACCATTCCACAATTAGCTAAGCTGAAGAAATTCACTTTTTTGTTGATTTATTCTTGTGAACCAGTTTAGGATTATTTGTTCTGTGGAATCCAACAGTACAGTAATGCCACTCATCACACAGCTACATGCTTCATTATCACATATCCATTCTTTACACAACTGCTTAAATAGTATTTTAAAACATATATATGGAGCTTGTTACCAAAACAAATCTGATTAATGAAAGTATAGATATGGTAACTCTAACAATGTGTTACATAGTATTAAAAACATTATTTGATACATGACGATTTGCCACGAGTATTCATGAAATTTCCACACTGGAGTAGGATGGTTGAGAAGTAACACAGATCCTTTTTCAATTATATCACATCATCAAGAAGTGTTTCTTCATCGGAACTAAGAGTGACAGTTGGCTCCTCTACTTCATCCTTTGATCCAACATCAAATTTGCCCTTGTTTTTCTTAAGGAGTGCAGTAGTCTCAGACACCTGTGCAGGGTCAAAACAGTCCAGAAGATATGTCTCATCAAGATCTGTCTCTGTAGGAGCAGGCTTTGGCTGGGAAATGTCACTGTGCTGGTCCTGTTCCTCTATTTTCATTTCTAATGAATCCTCATATTTCTTGCCAGAAGGAGAAGTGGTTTCTGTGGTGCTCACTGAATAAGGGTCACTAGCAGTATCTAGGTCATCCTCTAAAGTCTTCTCTTGCCGTTCTAGTTTAGCTTGTTGTAGAGATCGCTCAACACTGTCCTCCTTACTAATCTAAATGGAAACATCAAAATTCAAACATTATCAATTAATACAACAGTTAGAATAGCCACAAATATGTACCCAAAATTCATGTAAAACAATGAAAAGCCAACAAAAACATTCTAATAATGTACAATTCTTAACCAACACTTTCACTGTGTCCTTTACATTCAGTTCACGAGCCTCCTTAATTCTTAAAAAATGGTACTGGCTGTAGTGCCCCTCTGCAGTCATACAATTTCTTTATAAAACAAAAGATTGGATTCCAAAAATAAAAAAATTACGTAAAGTTATATACATACTTCTGTGTTGGCCTGATTCACTACTGAATGAAGGGTTGAGGGAGATGTGCCTGATGCATCTAGCAGTTTCAATAAACAAGATGAATGGGAAAATATTTCTTTCTTTCTATTCTATTTGGTTTTATGCCATACTCTTTTTCATACACAGGCACAACCCTGGTGATAAATTACATGAATGGATTTAGATATATTACACTGTGAAAACTAAAAATAATTGCTATAGGGAGTGCCTATTATGCATGGGCAGGAGCTCTAAAGTTTTGTTTCTTTTGTTAATCTTGATTTCACAATCTACTCGTCTTATGCATAGCACTGATGGTGAATAAGTAGGTAGCAGGTGGCAGGCAGCCACTAACCAGTGGGTATGTTACTGGTACTACCCACCTGGGTATCAGGGGTCAATGACAGCTGCACAGTAAGCCAGCACTACAGTGGTTGTTAAGTTGCACTTCTCTGACTCAGGTAGATGTCTATTCTTTCTGCCTCAACCCTCTGTAGACTGCTGGCATCCTGTCCACAAATATACAATCTCTCCTTGTCACACATAACACTTGACAATACTGAACTCCCCCACCGTATTCTTCGTAACTCTAGATTATCCTGCAGTGAGCGCTATACGCTAGCCCTGCCTTTTGGCAAACTGGTAGGAGTTAGAAGTAGCAGGTAAGAAAACTTAGGCAAGACAGTTTAAAGTAGAAGTAGTTGGTAAGAACATTAAGCAGGAGCATTAGGTAGACACATTAGGTAAGAGCCTCTGGAACCACTGTGCAAGAGTTGCCCTCTGTCAGTGACCTGTTTAAGGTGATGCATAAAAGGCCAAGAAACAAAACCAGAGTTCACTAGTTATGGCAACTCTTTTGCCAAGGCCACCCCCTTGATGGAGTTCCAGAAGGGAATAGGTGCCAGAGATACAAATAGATTTAGAAATATTCCACTATTCACACTACAAATAAGTTTGAGGGAAAGGAACTCGCATCTGAGGAAAGGATACTGGAGGTGTGTTTTCTTCAGAAATATTCTGGCTTTATACCTGTCACATTACCAAAATCCTCCCATCACCTAAGGATCACATTTAAAACTTTTGGATTTAGTTATTACATAATTTCTTCCATCTGAGGGAAAGCCAAGCCAAGGTTGATGGGGTGGCTTCCCTCCTCCTTTGGTTACCCTGCAGAAATCACTCTTAAGTCTTTTATATCTTCATATTTCTCATGTTAATCTTCTTCGCTTTCCTCACCAACTGACACACATAATTGTTCCTCATTACAGATGCTCCACGATTAACGATGGGGTTATGTTCTGATAAACCCATCGTAAGTTGAAAATATCAGGTCGAAAATACATTTACTATATTCAATATTTTACATCTAACCTATTGAACATCATAGCTTAGCCTAGCCTACCTTAAACATTCTCAGAACACTTACATTAGCCTACCTTTTGGACAAAATCATCTAACACAAAGCCTATTTTATAGTGAATTGTTGAATAGCTCATGTGATTTATTGAATACTGTACTGAAAAAAAAAAGGTTGTATGGGTACTCACCATTGAAGTACACAGCTAAAAGCACACTGGGCCAGAAGACTATTTGAAGCATATAACAATGAAAATCGATTGCAAGATGATGAGGATGCTACATCAACAGGGTCATCAGTTTCTCTCCCTTCTGATGAGGCTCGAGAACAGCTAATAGAAGACACGGGCATCAACACTTATTGTTGGTTTAAATTTTTTCAAGAAGATATCAAGTGTTGACTGTACAGTTTGTTTCTTCTTTTCATTATATACATATTTCTTTATAACTCGTGCTCACATGGCTGACTGGAAGCTGCCACTGCGTAACATCACGAGAGAGTATCATACTGCATATCCCAGGAAAAGATCAAAATTCAAAGTATGGTTTCTACTGAATACATATTGCTATCACACCACCATAAAGATGAATAATCGTAAGTTGGGGTCATCTGTACTTGAGTAATCCAAAAATCAGTGTATTTTCTGTGAGGTCAGCAAGTACTCACAACCTGTAGCCATGCACCCATAATGGTGGTTGAAAGGTCACTGAGGAGAGCAGAATTTTTTTCTGCACCCTCCTGAAATAACAGAAATCAGAAACTCAGAACATTGAATCTAAGAAGACCTCTGTAAGCTATGAATGGTGCAATATGTCATCTGGATGCTAAAACATGCAGGAAAAGTTAACTCTCGACAGTGGGTAACCTTTAAGCATCATCATCAGATGATGAGCAGTTTGAGAGTTCAAAAATTATCTGACAGTGGTTTTTCTGTGTTAGGTAGCTACCCTCTGGGAGTGGAGTTAGATGGAATTGGGTGCAGACTGGCCGACCAATTACCTCTCCATAAGAGTTTTGTGTGTAGATCTGATGCAATAACACAAATCGCTTTCATATAAATTATCCAACTTACATGAAATACATATCTTCATTGCTAATAACAGTACATATTGCATTCTGATGTATCAGAAAAATTTACACAACAGAATCTGTTTTACTGAAATTGCCTAGTCTCTTCACATGCCTCAGATAAATCAAGAATTGCCCTAAGAGTAACATTCAATTGCTGCTTGAATTTATAGCACTCTACCTCACTACTAGATAAATAAAATAATATGAATGAATACCTTGATAACTGGGATGGTCTGCATGCTCTGTGAATCCTCTGAACTGCTGCAATGATGACTTGGTTGTGTTCCATTCTTTTGCTGGACATTTTTGCTTTGAGAATTCCTATGAAGATCATTCACCTTCCACAGTGAGGGCTCTCGGTGGTTATAAGTTTGTGGTGAGATTTTTGTCTGCATTTCAGGCTCTACAGCCTTCCATGGTTCTACCTTATCAACTGCCCTTGGTGATTTACCATGTTTGGACTCCTTCTGCTGTATAATCTCATTCAGCTCCTGGGCACATTCTTCGGGCATTTTCTTCTTTAATTTACTTAGCTGAGGTCCAGATTTTTTCCTTCTCTTTTCCCTTGGAGAATCAGTGATCTGCCTATGAGAGGGTCTGACCCTGGATGATGATATACTTTCATCAGAATGCTTCCTATTGGCTTTATGCTGGGTGCCAGGAACTCTATGTTTTCCTCTCTGCACCCTTGACAAACTAATTTCATCTTCATCCCTAGCTCCTTGAGGGTAAGAATTATGCCTGTGTTTGGTCCTAGAGTATGGACTCTTTGGGGCAGACTCCATATTCTTTCCCGACTCTTTCCCTCTTTCCCTCTCGTGTCTCTTACCTTCTTGTTTAACCATACCCACATCTTTGTTTGGCATGTCCTTCCCTCCTTTTCGTGGTTCTGAAAGGGAATCGTCAAACACCTCAGAATGTCCCAGATCAGTAACATCATCTGGCCATGGCCCTTCATCCTTTCCTCGAGTAAGGTCAGACAGAGGGATCAATGGACCACTTTCACCTTCTGGAGACAATACTGAAATGAAAGATATGTTGTTTTAAACACATGCAATATTTTCTGAGAGATATAAATTTGAGAACATCAAATATCCCTGTGACTGACTCAATAGGTAACAAGTATAAATCTTATTCAAAAGTATAACATGCATATTTTTAAATGAATGGCCATAACTTTTCTCATTACCAACACTGTGTGTATGAAATTTATAATTAATGCCTCATAATAAAAGATTAAGTAATATGCTGAGAACACCTTTATGAAATATTTCTGTTATAAGCATTGCTTCTGAAAGAACGTATCATCTCACTTTAAAGACCATATGAGAATATCCAGAAAAGACTAATCGTATCCCTCTAGCCATACCAGGTTGAGACTTCTTGGTGACTGGCTTCTCAGGGTCACTAGTAGCATCCAAACGAGGACGAGGCATGGGTGTAAGAGGCACAACCCGACCCCACCTGCAGGAAGATCCAAGACACAATAGTATTATTCACTCTGCTATGCATTCCTTCAATCTTTAAATGGGTTGATCCTCTACACTTTTCTAGTTTTCATTGTCTCATCCTTTTCTAAAATTCTGAATGCTTTCAGTTTCCATGATATCTACCTTGTATCATTTTCTCACCATACATTCATTATTCTTTGCTTCTGCTATATCATCTAACTTATGCATCTGATGCTACCAAAGTCTCTTCAAGAGAGTACAGTTATTGACTTCATATCCCTGGGGTGTGATTTAACATTTAGGACTCTCACATATGGATGTCTCACTATGCATCGTTTAGTAAACTTGTGCTGGTGAACACTGGCAAAATGTGTCAAAAACATTAGAAATTAAAAAGAAATCCAATTTTGGATCTGTAGATACATTTCAGGGGTTAGACATTTGCACCAACCTTTCCTGCACATTATCCAGCCATGCCATACGCTTCAACTTCAGTGGGGCTCCTTCCCCACACTGCCATACACTCCTATCCATTATGAACAATACATGCTAACAGTAGTAGGTATCACAAAAAACTTGTTGAAATGGTGATGATGGAATAAGATACATCATTTGGTGTGTATATTACAAAGCAGTGATTACGACTGAATTTACAAAAAAAAAAAAAGTAAGATCAAAGACAGCATCACAAATCTATAAATACTGTACATAACTACATGTTAACATTGGTATACATCTCGAAAACCTCACTGTATAGTGTTGTTGAAGATTTACCATTCAGCATATATATTGCTCTAAGGAAAACTAATGCAAACAAACACATGTAAAAAGAAAACCATAGGACCAAAAACAGCAACACAAATCATTGATTATCATAAGCATGTGCACAATGCTGAAAGCTGGTTGTAAAAGCCTTGTTTACCTCAGGAGTACCAGCAGAGCTCACCTTCCTTGTACGTAAAAGTGTTAAATGATTTTCACTGGGTTTAGCAAAACTAAACATACACTGCAAATTCTCATCCAACAGCACATTTGGAAACTTTACAGATAATGAGGATTTTGTGCAAAACTGAACAATATCCCAAGCAAAGCACTTTTTCTCATGTATGTTACAATAAAGGCTTCATCTACTATTCACCTGTTATATAGAATATATAAAGAATACATTGAAAATGGAATGAAATAGAAATATTTGTTTTAAAAATTGAAGAATGTCTCTTAGGTGATGTCCCAAGAGCATGAGAGGTTCTTGAATCAGATATTCTCTAGGAAAATTAGGGCTAGAACTTATAACCCTCAAAATCATTTTCTCTCCATCTTTCCATCTCCAATTTGGTATCCGTTTTCCATGATCCCTCCACTTCTGACACATATATTCACTTTGCCAACCTTTCCTCACTCATTCTCTCCATATGTCCAAACCACTTCAATACACTCTCTTCTGCACTCTCAACCACACTCTTTTCATTACCACAAATTTCTCTTACCTTTACATTACTTACTTGATCAAAGCACCTCACACAACATATTGTCCTCAAACACTGAATTTCCCTCCTCCACACAACCTTGCCTTGCGACTATAAAATATCATTGGAACTACAATTCCTTCAAACCTACCTATGTCTACCCTCCCAAATAACATTTTCTCTTTCCACACATTCTTCAGTTCTCCAAGAACCTCCACCCCCTCCCTCACTCTATGAATCACTGCTAAGTCCACTCCTAGATATTTAAAACACTTTACCTCCAATTTTTCTCTATTCAATTTTATACCTCAACTCACTTGTCCCTCAACCCTGCTGAACCTAAAATAACCTTGCTTTTTTTATTCACATTTACTCTCAACTTTCTTCTTTCACACACTCTTCCATATACATACATAAATGCCCATACACGCACATATACATATCAACATATACACATATACGTACACATACACAGATATATACATATAAACACATGTTCATATTCATACTTGCTTGCCTTCATCCACTCCTGGCGCTCCCCTACCCCACAGGAAACAGCATCGCTATCCCCTACCTCAGCAAGATAGCACCAGGATAGTGGAGAGAGAATACTTCCCACGTATTCCCTGCATGTCATAAAGATAACTAAAAGGGGAGGAAGTGGGGGGCTGGAAATCCTCCCCTCCAGTTTTTACTTTTCCAAAAGAAGGAACAGAGAAGGGGGTCAAGTGAGGATTTCCCTCTTAGGCTCAGTCATCTGTTCTTAACTCTGGGGGGTCAAGTGAGGATTTCCCTCTGAGGCTCAGTCATCTGTTCTTAACTCTATCACATTAACATGGGATATGGCAAATATGTATGAAAAAAAATTATATATATAAATATATACATCCCCAGGATTAGGGGAGAAAGAATGCTTTTCACATATTCCCTACATGTTGTAAAAGGCAACTAAAAAGGGTGGAAGCAAGGGGCTGGAAATCCTCCCCTACATCTCTTTGTGACACAGCATATATCCCTTCTCTTTATGCTTTTGTCCATCTCTACTTCTTTATGTTCCTTTATCTGTATCATATCTTTATGCACTTTTATCCATTTCCATCTCTTTATCCGTCAGTCTCTTGATGCTCTGACATTCCAGTCCACCTCTATTTCTATACCTTGCTCCACATTCTGGCCTTTGTTCATCTCTAGTTCTTTATTAAGTCTCATCTCAGTAAGCCCTTTTAACCAGTTCCATTATTTCATGCAACTTCATCCAATTCTGTCTCCCTCCATCCATCAGTCTCCACCTCTTTATTAAGTTTCATCATACATATCTTAATATCTGTCGTCACTGTCTCTTTATCTTTTTCATTATGCTTCCATATCTAATTCCTGTACATTACACCTCTTATGAAACTCTTCATTTTCACCCATTTCCCTTTTTACCTCTTTATGCCCAATTATCTATATCATTCTCTTATGATTGCCTATTCATCTGCATCTCACTATGTCTTCCTCTCCATAACTCCAACAGATGCCAAGACTAGCCTGGTGGTCGGTGTCTCAGGTCGGCCTTTCCCAGAGCGAGCATCCAGGGCCTTCCTCTTCTCTGCAGATCTCTCCCTTCGAAGCTGATCCTAGAAAAGAAATGAAGCAAGTGAAATACCACCGAATATAATAATGTAAGCCAATTCTGCATAGTATCTTTAACCAAGTTGCAGTGATCTTTGTTTTCTCTGTCTATTCTGAAAGTTATTCTGGAATAAGACAATTGTGTTGAAATTATTTTCATTACTATCATTATTACTGCAATTATCTTTAAATGGTTGTACACAGTACCATTCACTATTTTGAGTATGTGCAAGTACTCTCTTGTAATTACAGGGATATTCTCATCATCCTAGAATGAAACTTTCTTATTGAAAGTAATCACTGCATTTTAGAAAAAATTATGCAAGTAATATATATTTGAAGATGAAAATCTTATGATACTGAATTGTACCTTTTTATCACATGTAATATGACTTTATCAGTCAATTAATTCATGACATTATCTGTATCATATTCTTGGTGACTTCATTCACAAACAAATAAAAGTTTTCTAGATGAGCAAACATATGGCATGGTGAATTCCATGAGGATGTTATCCTGTCATTTCAAAACAAATTTTTTTCACAGGAGTTTTGTTTAAAACAATCTTAATTTTAGGGAATGGTTTTCTCTCAGTGTAAAAAACTGGTCTTATAAGCACACTAGTATCAAACTGGAGACAGAACTCACAAGCACCAAGAGAAACAATTTAGATGTTCCCCATATGTAATGGAAGCATGGTTTACTAAAATTTGGTATGATAATGAAAAAAAATATGTATCTCTCAAAAAAGAATTAAAAAAATTTATTCTCTTGTCAAACATTTGGTGACAAACTATAATTCAGGTGACTGTTGGCCTCCCTTGAAGAAGCTATGAGGGAGAAAAGGTATCACATGGAGAGGACAAAGCTTACCCTAAGGTCACTGTTGGCTTCCCTGAGAGCAGCTGTGAGAGATAGGAGGTAATAGATAATGAGAACAAGGAGAAGGCCAGCTGGGATGACCACCCCAGGAGAAGAGATGTAGTCCACCATGGGGTACAGGGAAGAAGGGAGGCCACCAATGAGAGTTGAGGTGGTCAACTGGTAGATCCGGGGATAATCGCTGAAAGGGCCACAGTGCCAAGAGGGCTCAACCCACACCACTGCATACCTGAGGGAGGTGAAGCAGAGATCATCAAAATGAATGGTGTCCAGATTAAATTAAAGGGGTGTAGCTAGTGTGATAGTATATATAGCAGAACAGCAGGAAAAGTTGTAACAGTTGTGGTTAACCTTTTAACCTCTCAACAGAGTTTTCTGTCCACTCATGTAGGACCAAATTTTCTTAGATGTATAAAAGTATTTTCATCCTTAATTAATAGTTTACTGCGCTATCAGTATCATAGAAAACAGTTAACAGTATTGCCACTAGGCCTCTTTTATCATAATTTTTTCTACCTTATAAATAGATAGAATTATTAATTTGTTATTATTATGTGCATAAACATTATGAATAATATATATATATATATATATATA
>JAUUDZ010422251.1:2180-14269 GCA_032361705.1 Panulirus versicolor | reverse complement strand
GAACTCAATACTCAAGGTCGCCAGTAACATATACGTTACAAATACTATACTGATTCTTGTCTTTGCAAGGACGTTAGATTTGTTACGTTACACAACACAGGAAAACACTATCTGAAAGTTATGGGATTAAAACAAGCACCAGGGTTAGAATTACTTATAATGAAAGAATTCATGTGTACAAAGTGAACACATAAATCAGGCATGAATCATTTACGTTAACACTGAACATGAGTTTAACATTGAGCATGAATTTAACATTGAACATGAGTTAACATTCCAGATAAGATTTCAATCCAGGAGATCTCTTTCCTTTATGACAAGTTGACTATATATTAAAAGCATGACACAAGACATTCGTTGGGCAATTATATTACACTTAGCTAAACCTAACGTGACAAGGTAAACATCTTACAATCTAGGGCAGCGTTGGCTACGGGGTTCGAGACAGGGAAAGCCTACATTACCTTGCTGGGCTCGGGACTGTTGAAGGAATCGACTCCCAGACGATCGTCTGAGCCTTTTATCTGAAGGACCAGCAAGGCTGGAACAGCTAGCCACGCCTTGACCCGCCACCTATGGCTACAATAGGCCAGAATGACCACAATTTCCCTTGACTGGTCAAAAGACTGATTGTCACGCCCTCATCGCAACGTGATTTGCTGGAGGAGGCCTAAGGTCCGGCCCTCATCTTGCGTGAGTTCACTCTCCTTCGTTCCCTTGTTCACGACAGCAGCAAACGTACGGGATGACATACCCCGTAGCTGGCCCCACGACTTGACATGACGCCACTGATATGGGTTCGGGTGCTGGAGGACTGGTCAACATCTGCTTCAAAACAGGATTACCAAGACAAATAACTTGGTCAGGGAAGTGAGGTCCGAGCCTGGGCAACAACACCGTACACAAAGGCACACCATACACAAAGACACACCATACACATATATACACGAACATGTGGGCAGACGCACACACAGGTTCGTAACTATATATATATATATATATATACACACATGAATATAGTGCATATGAACGCGCACTTCCATATAACATACAAACCTCCAACTGCCAAGATCGAACCCGGGACCCCTACGGGATCATAGCCTAGCGGTAGTGCTCCCGCCAGCTACGCAGGGGTCCCGGGTTCTATCCTGGCTGTTGGAAGTTTGTATGATATATATATATATATATATATATACAATCCATCATATCAAAAAGACCCTCCACATATCTTTACGTTTCTTCTTTAGATTCCCATTATAATATCTGTATACTTAAACATAATCATTATAAGTATTAGTTGCTCATTATAAAGTATATAAATGCTACATATAATCTAACATTGTTTTACGTTTTAAATAGTGGGGACAAAGTACATCTTCTTTGATCATCTCTTCTTTTCTTTATATTTGTGACACGAACGTGAATGAGTAACCTGCCCGGTATGTCTGCCACGTTTAATGACTCACCAAACTGACTTTCGCACGTAAAATAAATAACACACAATAATCTTAAGAGACCACACACTGCAAAACACGAAATGATTACAGAAAGAAAAAAAAATAAATTAACGACACTTGGCAATGGTCTTTACGGAGCCGCGAGAGTCTAACCTAATCTCTGCAGGTGTGAATCAAGGAGGAAGAAGCTACGTTGTCTGGGGAGAGAATCCCTCAAGAGGAGAAAAAAGAAACCCACGCGGCTGTATCAGTGTCCAACACCACAGTGGCGCCTCTGCTCGTAACTCGCTACCCTGTGAACCGAAGCTGGTGGGGGCAACGTCCGTTCCTCCTGCAGGTCTAGAGTGTAACTAAAAATAAGCATCACTGACGACGGGTTAATAAATTCCAAGATGTCTACCTCATCCTCGAAATTTTTTCTTTTAACGAATCGAGGAACTCTTGACAGCCACTGAAGGAGGAGCTGCAGACCAATGAATCCCTAGGATCCCTTTATGTTATCGAAGCGACAGCGGAAGCACTAATGGAATGAGTGTATGGTTATAGGACAGTTGTCCAAGAGTCGCAAAATTCTAATCTAAAGGCTAAATTGCAGAACAACCGATATAGAAGAGAAAATTATTAATAGTATTACCACCAGAAGCAACACAAGCCTTGATATCTGCAGTACTGTTAAGATCATGGAGCTGAAACAGAAGCAGCAACTTCGGCAGGAACGCCAAACAACAACAATAGCAGTAGCAGTAGAAGAGACGGGCGAGGCGTGTGGATATTCTTGGCTCCTGAGACGCACGGCCTCCCTCGCTAATGCCCGGGACACCAGCTTGGGACAGTCATACTTTACTTGGCCCGGGGATGCCTGCTGGTGGACGTGTGGGCTCGACTAAAAAGAGGAGCGCTTCTGCTTCTGGTGGGGATGATGAAGGTGGCTGACGGTGGTGGTGAACGTGTTGTTAACTGAGGCCTAGGGCTGAACGTGCCGGAGGAGTCTTGGGGTAGAACCAGCGGTGAAAGGATGTAACTGTCCAGAGTGTTGACACTGTGTTTCTGAGGACTGAGCATACTGGTAACGGTGAACGTATATTTTGACTGCGGTTGGGACTGCCTAATGAACACACTGAGGAGGTGGTGAACGTAAGATTTGTGGTTATTTTAGCTTCTTCAAGAACGACGGTACAGTCTTGGGGTACGAGGATCCAAGCCTTGAGCTAAACTTTGGCCATGCCATCAAGAGTCGTATCGTTGTGGTCTAGAGTTGTACCGTCGTACTCCACGGTTGTGCCGTCGTGCTTCAGGGTCGTACCATCGTGCTCTAAGACTGCACCGTCGTGCTCCAGGGTCGTACCATCGTGCTCTAAGATTGCACCGTCGTGCTCCAGGGTCGTACCGTTGTGCTCAATAGGTCAGGTATACTAAAAGTGGTGGTAATGAACGTGAGGGTAACTTATTTCATACCAGTGAAAGTGTGTAGAGTGAAGAGTAGTGAAGAATCACGTCCGAAAGTGAAGAGTAGTGAAAACGTGTGGCTGAAGCTGAACGGATAGGCGCTGATGAACACGGGAATGATGAGGAACGTGTGTGGTTGGTGATTCACATTCGGGTAACGTTGAACATGTGAAAGGTGGTGATGCTCAACATATGGCCATTGGTGTGAAGAGAAGTGAACGTAGGGTACACATAATGGGACTAGCGAACTGAAAGTAGCTGGAAACGTTTTGATTATGAGGAACGTTCTGAACGTATGGCAGACGGCTGGCTGATTTAGTGAATGTACGGTGACTGTAGAAGAGGACAGTTATCGGCTGAGTCTGAGGCTGTGAAAGTGGATTTGCAAGTGACCGTGAACGCGTCAGGCGTTGAAAATTCCACGGTGAACTTGTACGTGACGACGAGTGTGTGGCAGTGAAACTTCCGTGTTGGAGCGGTGTTGAACGCGCCAGTAGCGTTGAGACATGTTGCGAGTAACTGCCCTCCTGTGACAGTGGGACGATGCTGAAGCTGCAAAAGCGCGGAAGTGATGGTGAATGTACGTACGGTTGACCCTTTTTCGTGCTGCACTAAGTGTGGCAGAGATGTGATGATGGTGACCACATGAGCGATGATGGTGGTATGTCCTGTCCTCTCCGAACCCGTGGGGCGTCCTCCCTGGCATCATCACCGCCAGCTTTAACTTAACCACTGAGGTGTCCTTCTCGTGAAGAGCAGGTCGAGTTACGCTAATAAAGACGATTTATGTCGAGGGTCCGACGAACCAAAGTAGAACTGAGCATTGTGTTTGTGTCAAAAAAAAATGAAGATTTTTTTGAAACTTTGATAAGCTATATGATTTTGTAATCGGAGGTAAACATGATACTGAGGAAATACTCTGCCTGTCAAAAAATAAATATACGGATCAGCTGAATACCTGAGAATGATAACTGATTAAATAAAAAGGTGATAGATGAAGCGCCATGTTGCACAGTCTCCCCAAAAACCAACAAGGAAACCAAAAGATAGAAAGGAGAGAAAACGACGACTGACGTATGATAAGTTGGTGTTAAGTAGAAACACCAGTACTGACAGACTTGCTCACGTGACAGACCTTCTGGCCCTGTATCTGCACCAATGATATATATATATATATATATGAGATATTATGGAGCACTTCGGTCGTGAAATAGAAAAAATAATCGCAAGGGTAAAGTAACCAATAAAAATGCTGTGACTCTCCCTTCCTTACAGAAAATATGGCCCCTGTCATCCACATCATGACCATCTGACCAACTGTGGTGTATCGCTTGTCACTTCAAGGGCGAGTGAGTCATGGAGGCGAGGCAGCAGGCACAGGACATCACTAAAATCTCCGTTACGATTCATCAACACTGGAATTAGTAGGGAAGCATTTCACCACAAATAGGTACATTTCTTTATATTTTGGACCTCCGTGGTGCAGCGGTTACCGTTCCTGACCGTGACGTATCTACGGACCGCCCGGTGGTGAGCACATAGGTTCGAATCTTGGTTCCGGCAGCTGGTCCACAGTCAACCAAGCTGTTCATCCACTCCTATGGTTTTGTCGATAAACTGGGTATATGGTTTAGGCTGGGGTGTACACACACACACACACACACACACACACATATATATATATATATATATATATATATATATATATATGCATGTATATATCAGCTTTGTTAAGCCAGTGCACGAACGGGGATACACTCGCTACGGGTAACCTAACACAGAGTATAAGTTCACCGGATGACCTAGGGAGTGACGCAGGTTCTCGTCTCCAAAGCACCTCTCGTCCAGCAGCCAAGTGAGGAGTGTGGGCTAGGGTGCTACGAAATGCGGGAGCGACAGAGTCTCAAAATTAAGAGCTAGTCAGCTTCTCCCACAATTAGAACATAAGACATGAAAAGAAATGTAAATATTGATGAGAGAGGGCTGGAACATGTTACAAGATTGTTTGTCGTAGGGACGAAACGATGATATATTGTACATGTATGTGAAAGAAGATTACATTAATCAGTTACATGTACTACAGTAGTCGTAGTAGCAGTAGTAGTAGAAAGAAAATATGGCTAACGAGAGTAAGAAAAGGGCTAACCTTATGCTCTACCTATGTTAGAGGTGTATGCTGATGAGTCAAGACACGTAAGGAAACAGGGCAAAACTTTGTTGAAAACAACGTTCACAAACATGGAAATGTCACGGAGGGAATGTACACAAACGTGCTAAATCTACAGTAAGGTCTTCAAGTATGCTAAAGTCATGTGAAATAAAGTAAAGAAAGATAGAGACTCTTGATAGAAAGATGTGAATATGAAACCAATTCATTAAATCTGATGAAATTTCAAACACGAAAACAAATAGTATAAACTCTGACACACTGAAAATTTTCTCTACTGTACAATGAACAGCGTTCGCTGTCCCTAGCATATCACACGGAGCTCAGTGATGGCACGGCTGAATGTCTCTCTCTCTCTCTCTCTCTCTCTCTCTCTCTCTCTCTCTCTCTCTCTCTCTCTCTCTCTCTCTCTCTCTCTCTTTTCGTCACTGGGACGCCAATCAGCAGTAATCCGATTCCACCGTCCAGTCAAAGTTCACGCTTGGAGAACGTACACAAACGCTGGCCAGTTATTTGAGAGATGACTGGCCACAGAAATGACAGACGCATCTTTCAGACCATTTTGACCAGCTTCGTCGTAGACCCGCCGGATGCAAACCATTCATAGGAAAACACAAGGACTACTTGAAGAAAACTAATCACCGTCCGGCGATAACAAAGGCTGGTGCAGTCCTGGGAAGATAGCGTGACATCCAGTCATTAGAAACGTCCCTCCCACGCACGGCTGTTTCTCTTTAGCTCTTGTCGGTTTGCTCGTGTCTCTAACACAGCGGAACTTCTCCTGCGTCACCTCGTCCTTCTTGGAGGAGGGAAGACGACTCGCAGTACTGGAGGTCACGTAGCACCACACAGGACGATCATAAGCTCTGCAACATGTATCTTCGTGAGATCCATCGCATGACTAAGATTACATTACATCACATTACTCTATGTACTTGTGTTTTACTTTATGTCTCTATAGGGACTAGATGGACTATCCATACCATATAAGTGTGGAGAGATCCAGATCTATACCTGACAGCGATGTTAGGACCAAATGATTCTTATTTACGTCTATATGGGGTTTTCCTCGCCCCTGCAGGACGTCTGTATGTGGTCTAAATGGCCACCGTCTGATGGACTAGAGCTGTCTACCTCGACCTACTGGTATCTACAAAGGATTTACTTGGACGCCGTTCAGCCCATATGTCGGGGTAAATCTGTCTTTCGCCGGGTATCTATGTATGTTGGGTCAGCCACTTCATCCAGCATCTGTGAAGGGTTTATTTGGCCTCCATATGCATCAATATGGGGGTCTCCCTGGAGTCCATCCAGCATCTATGTCGAGTCAAACTGGCCTCTATCTACTGTATATGTGGGGTTCACCTGGCCTTAAACCAGCATCTAAGTAGAATCCACTTACAACCTATCCAGTATTTATAGTGAAGTCCACCTGGCCTGTATCTTGCATCCACGTGAGATCCAACTGTCCTCTGTTTAATGTCTACATGAGATCTATCTGCTTTCCATCAGGCGTACATGTAAGATACACAATGCCTCTGCTTGGTATTCAAATGGAGCACACCGCGTCTGACCGGCATGTGTGACAGGTCTATCTGGCCTCTGTCATTTGCGGGGATTCCATCTGGTCTTACCGTAGAATCTACGTAGAATATAAGTTTCCTTTGACTTAAAATTTGGAGTCTAAGCGGTGCATATCCAGCATAAATGAGGGTTCCACCTGGCTTCTATGATCTTTAAGTGATCCCTTGTTTCACGACCACCTCTCGACCACGCTAATGGAAAGCTACAGATTCGTCAGAGACATCAGACCAAAGGACTTCCATGCCAACCTTCATATATTCATCCTTTTCTTATTGGCTATGTCCTCCCTCAGAATCGTTCATGGGGCGCCCATGCAGACCTGAGCACTTCTGAGTACTTTGCTAAGCACACATCTCTGCAATTGGGAATACATCCGAAAGAACAGAAAGTTTGTTTTGGTTGCGTCCGCAGGATATCAGTTTTTTTCCACACCCCCTTTACTGACAAGTGGTGCCGAAATAATCAATCATATCTCGCTTCTACGTACAGATAATTCTGGTGTTAACTGGTAAAGATTTGTCTTGTATTTTGTTTGTGGTCACATGAATGTTAACCAGAGTCACTATCAATTGACCAAGTGCTTCACCAACATGATGGTCCATCATTATTCTTGAAGTGAAGAGGTAAGGGAGTCCATTACACAAGTCTGGCACTTTTTTGCCCCCTAATGAGATGAGAGTCTTTAATACGGCAGAGGTCGCGTGGATAAATACCTTCATAAAGGCAGTAGAACTCTGCAATAAATGACAGTAATCATGCAAGCCAGTTCGCGCAGCCTGATCGTGTCGGCTACTCTGTGTACTCGGCCGGGTCAAGTCACTGTGTACGTTGGTGCTCCCAGACCTTACGATGGTCTCGGAGGTCTTCCTTTACAAACAGGTCCGGGATCAAGCTATCGCATTCCTCCTCTACTCAGTCAGGCTGTTGGAGGCCTCGCCCAGGCAAATGAATCTAATATTAAATACAAAATGTCTGACTTTTGATATAAGCTTTGATGAAATACAGACTAAATTGATTCTTTCATTTCTGTTTTCTAATGCCAATCCATTTTTCATGTCTGATTTTTCGTGGTGTAAATCTACCAAAGGAATATGTCACCCTTCCTTCACCAATCGACCCTCTACAATGATAAAAGACACGCGACATTACACCATAAGAATGAAGAGGAAATACGCCTACGTGAGAACAATACTGTTTCCATAACCAAAACGAACGCTACTTCGTTATAATACATAGGTGATAAATCTTCTATGTTGAAATATATAAGAAATAATGTTTCTAAAGAATAATCTATTCGTAGATTTAGTTTTTATCCTGAAATATACATGCAAAAATGCTTTCACGTAGAAGTGTATAGGTTATAATACTTTTTTGAAGGCATATATGCAAGAAGGTTAAGCCAGATGTAAGAAGTAACGACTTAACATCTCTTATGTACGATGTGTTCTGAATGAGAAAGCACAGGTACTAATGCTACGACGTGGGGATAACCAGGTCATAAAGCGTCCTGAGTAGGACTCTGTACTGTGGGGCAAGAAGTAGTGATCCTCCTCCTCACTGCCAATAACCCTAGCAGACCTGCAAAAGCTTCATCAAGGCGCTAGCCACTCCTCATCACCCAAGGCGGGAAAAACCTATAATGAGGAAAATGAAGAGGGGTTTCCTGCTTCTTGTAGATTGGTTCGGTGAGTCGCAGTGTCGTGTGTGTGTGTGTGTGTGTGTGTGTGTGTGTGTGTGATCGGCTGTACTATTACCGTGTCTCGTTCTGTTGTGCAGTGATGTTATGGGAAATCACTGCTTTTGTGTGTGTTAGTATTAATGCACTCAAGAGTGTTACGGTGCTAGTGCATTTCATGATGTTACCTTTATGTTACTGTTATACAAAAGTGTCCTAGTATTCCAGTGCTTGTTGTTCACTTGTTATTCCGTCAACGTGTTATTGTACGTTTCTCTGTGTTGCTGTGGTAGGGTTTCATCATCTGGTGTGTTCTTGTTTCAGTTTGTCTACAATGTCCGAATTGTGTTCCTGTGTTTTGCTCCTGGTGTGTCTCCTTGTTCTTTTGTTACGAAGAGTTTTCTAGTGTTGCGTTGCTATGCGCTGCTGAGTTTTCCATTTGCCGACATAATGACGAATGCAAACTCGACTCTACCTTTGTTCTATCATCTCCCTTGTATTCAGTCACCTTCCCTATCAATCTATCTATTTCTGATATATCTCAACGTTCCACTGTCCTCCTATACGGCGACAGGCATAATAGTATCTTACGAACAGAATTCCGTTCACCTGTTGAGCGTTGCTGGTAATACAAGAAAGACCTTAATCAGTTTCTCCTTACCATATATAACCATTACAGTCAAACTGCTTGGCTGTGCTGCAGTATCACTGCCAGATAAGGGACATTAGCAAGACTCGTATTACAACGAATATACGAATGAATTACGACTCCACTAAAACAATACCTTGACCATTTACATCCCTAGAGGAGCTGAACGTTGTACCCCTCCTTAGGACAGAGGCAATGTTTTAGCTATGTTTCTAGCGCTTATCTCTATTTTTAATTTACTTCCCAATAATCACAACCCTAATCCTGAGTACGATGAAGACGCGTGTGCGGCGATGATGAGGGTTTAAGATGGTTTTGACCTGACCTGAGAGGGTTAGGTTAAAGACCAGTGGTGTTGAGGGCGTAGTGAAGATGAAGGTCAAGCGAAGGTGCCTTTGACCTGCAGATTCGATTCAACCTCATGAGTGAAATGAGATTTGGTTCATCGAAGGTGAGGTGAAGGTGTGTTTGGTGCTGGTTCCCTCTGGTGAGTGGTAGTAAAGAAAGGAGTCACACTGACCAACGCTGCCGTTTCTAGATGCTGTGTGGAGTGTGGATGCGGGTCTTACCTGATATGAGAGGCATCTCGTGTAGTGGATGGTACCTGATGTGGATGGTGCCTCGTGCAGCGGACGGTAATCCTGCTCGAGTCAGTGAATTACTGAGGTGTGTGGAGGGGAAGGATTCAAGTTCCTCAGCTGTTGGCTGGATCTGTAACAATACTGTTGTGGTCTTGTTGTAGATAACAGCAGCTTAGACACAAACCCATGTTATTACAGATGTGGATTTGTGAACGCCTTGTGTGAGTATTCATTGCGTATAAACGTACGTATGTTTTCATCATACACCTTTTTACATGTGTATTTGTGTCTGCGTGGTTATCTTGGTTCTTTGCACATATACGTTGCCTATTGTATGTGTGTGCGTGTGTGCGTGTGTGTATGTGTGTGTGTGTGTGTGTGTATGACAATGATAATATACAGAGAAAGCTCATACAACATGGAGTTATGGAAACGGCGGAGCTGACACAGACAGAATCAACATAGATAGATACTACAGCGAATTACTGATATCAACAATGGCAGGACGGGTCTGTTCCAACTCGAGCTGCCTGTACGAGCTCTGGTGGGGCTGATGCGGCTGTGATGACGAACTGCAACTCTGGGACAAACGATGGCAGGTGACGGGAAGTGGCGGCGTCTGAAGTGGTGCAGTAGATATTCCTCCCGAACACTCGGACAAGGGTTCGTGAGGTTACTAGAGAGAGTCGGCAGATCTAGATGTTGAGCGCGCTTTGACAGGAGCTGTGACAGGGACTGTGCGTGATCCTGCATGTCATTTTCTGCTTTTCTTGTAGTCCCTGTTGTGAGGCATATGGGGGAAGACCAGGCAGCGAAGGTATAGTGGAATTCAGAATGAAAGAAAGCTGTGTAGACGTTCTTCAATTCAGGTGCAGGGAATTCGTGTGTCCCCCAGTTGGCGAAGAATGTGAAGACGATAACTGAAAAGATCTGGTGACAGCGCTGATGTGCTCCCTCCTGCTTACCCTGTCGTCGAAAGTAACATCGAGTAGCTTTGTGAGCTGCACAGTTGGGTCTAGCTAGTCTAGCTAGAGAGGCAGTATTAATATTATATGATCACGGCCTCGGTCTCTGGTGATGGTAACGTTACCAGTGACCCAGTTTTGGAGAGTAATGAGGGTGTTCTGGAGGGCGAGGTAGTCGGGAGAAATGTTGCTAAATACTGGTACCACCTTTCCTTGCTTGTCTGCTGCGCTTTCCTTCTTCTTGAAAACATCTTATCCCTAAGAAGGGTGACCGTTTTCTAATCCCCTTCACCTGTCGTACTATTGCTTTGACTTCTAATATTTTCAAAGTCTTTGAAAATCTCATCAACGCCCATAGTCTATCTTACTAACGTCTGTTCATCATCCATGAGCGTTTCTGGGGAATCCTGTAGAGTTGCCTTTGATATATCAAAAGGTATGACAGAGTGTAGAATCGGAGTTCTGTCTTTAAGCTTCCCTCTATTGGCTCTATATCTACCTTCCTCTCTGGCCGATCTTTCTCCATAGTTGTTCATGGATTAGCCTTCCCCCCTTTCTCCATGAACAGCGGTGTCCCTCAAGGTTCTGTCCTGTCTCTTACACTTTTTCCCCTATTTCCATACGATTCCTTTCTTCTACAAATAACTAAATGTACTGATAAGCTGACGTATCAACACTGCATCCCTCCATATCCTTCAGTTCTGCTCTTCTCTCACTCGATCTACATACGGTCTCGACACAACTTCCCCAGTTAACTCCGACTTGGACAGGATATCTTAGTGGGGTCGACGAAATCTGGTGAAGTTTAAAGCCTCCAAGACCCAGCTTCTGCACATTTCTTCATTGCAAATTCCTCAAAACTTTCCTCTCTCCTTCGACAAATTCTGTAATTCTACCTCTTCACTTTATGAACATACTTGGTATTACTGTAACATCCACTCTCTCCTGGAAACCCCACATCACGAGAACAGCTAAGTCTGCCTTTAAGAAGGTGGTAGTCATGTCTAGATGTCGAAATCTCTCTTCCTCCAAACAGTTGCTCCGATTATACCAGGGATTGATCTGTCCTTGTATGTAGTACTGCTCTCACATTTGGGGTGGTTCTAGCTCTGTATCCTTACTGGACAGAGTTGAGTTAAAAGCGGTCTGACCCGCCAAATCTCTTAGGCTAACTTCAAAACTTGACCCACTTGTCCTTCGCTGTATTACTTTGGTTTTTGCTCCCGAGAGCTGGCTGCGTGTGTGTCCCCCACCACTAGCTAGACCACGCAATACTCGACAAGCTGCTGCGTCACATGATTACTGTGTGGCTGTTGACGACTCAAGGGTGAGGCCTCGAAGCTTTGGAACTCTATCATCTCACGTCTTCCCCCATAACTATGATTTAGCAATTTTTAAAGGACACATTTTTCACTTCCTTCATATTTCGAAAATACTTCTCCTCTCTTCTCTTCCCCTTACATTAAGCTCCTTCCTTCCAACTGAGGCCCGGCCTTGGGGTGGACTTTTCTCCGTGATTGGAGCCTTTCCAACGTAAAAAAAAAAAAAATAGTCTCACTTTTGTG
>JAUUDZ010422240.1:0-14271 GCA_032361705.1 Panulirus versicolor | reverse complement strand
TTACTTTAAAGCCAATATGGGGATGCCAAAGGCCAACAGAGTGGCATGGCGGCATCCAAAAATAGAGAGTGAAATTGAAGATTTAATCAAATACCCCTTTGGCGTGGCCAAAGACCATGACAGGGGAATAGCGGTATCCAAAGGGAAAGAAACAAATTGAAAGTTTACTTTAAAGCCCCTTTATCGGTGCCAACGGTCAACAGAGTGGCATGGCGGCATCTAAAATCAAAGAGAAAAACTGAAGGTTTAATCTAAATCCCCTTTGGCGGCGCCAAAGGCCATTACAGGGAATAGCGGCATCCAAAGGCAAAGAGACAAATCGAAGGTTTACTTTGAAGCCCCTCTGGGAGTACCAAAGGCCAACACAGTGGCATGGCGGCATCTAAAAACATAGAGAGAAATTGAAGGTTTAATTTAAATCCCTTTTGGCAGCGCCAAAGGCCATTACAGGGGAATAGCGGCATCCAAAGGGAAAGAGACAAATTGAAAGTTTACTTTAAAGCCCCTTTGGGAGTGCCAAAGGCAACAGAGTGGCATGGAGGCATCCAAAAATATATAGAAAAATTAAAGGTTTAACTGAAATCCCCTTTGGCGGCGCCAAAGGGGATTAAAAAGCATAGTGGCATCCAAAGGAAAAGAGACAAATGGAAGGTTTACTTTAAAGCCCCTCCGGGGGTGCCAAAGGCCAATAGAGTGGCTTGAAGTCACACAAAATTAAAGAGGGAAATTTAAGGTTTAATTCACAAACCCTTTGCCGGCGCCAAAGGACATTACAGAGGCAAAGCGGAACGCAAAAGGAAAGAAAGTGAAGGTTTAATCTAAAGCACCTTTGGAGGTGGCAAAGGCCAGTAGAGTGGTGTGGCGGCATCCAAAAATAAAGAGAGAAATTGAAGGTTTCATTCAAATCCCCTTTGGCGGAAACAAAGGCCATTACAGGGGAATAGTGGCATCTATAGGGAAAGAGACAAATTGAAAATTTACTTTAAAGCCCCTTTGGGGATGCCAAAGGCCAGTAGAGTGGCATGGGGGCGTCCAAATATGAAGACAGAATTTGAAGATTTAATCTAAATCCCCTTTGGAGGCGCCAAAGAGATTACAGGGGAATAGCGGCATCTATAGGGAAAGAGACAAATTGAAAGTTTACTTTAAAGCCCCTTTGGGAATGCCAAAGGCCAGTAGAGTGGCACGGGGGCGCCCAAAAATAGAGAAATTGAAGGTTAAATCTAAATCCCCTTTGGCGGTGCCAAAGCCATTACAGAGGCACAGTGGCATCCAAAGGGAAAGAAAGTGAAGGTTTACTTTAAAGCCCCTTTAGGGATGCTAAAGGCTAGTAGAGTGGCGTGGCGGCATCAAAAGATAAAGAGAGAAACTGAAGGATTAATTCAAATCCCCTTTGGCGGCGCCACAGGCCATTACAAAGGAATAGCGGCATCCAAAGGGAGAGAGACAAATGGAAAATCTTCTTTAAAGCATCTTTCGGGGATGCCAAAGGACAACAGAATGGCATGGCGGCATCCAAAAAAATAAGTAAATTGAAGGTTTAATTTATATCCCCTTTGGCGGCGCCAAAAGGCCATTATAGAAGAATAGCGGCATTCAAAGGGAAAGAGACAAATTCAAAGTTTACTTTAAAGCCCCTTTGGGGGTGCCAAAGGCCAAAAGAGTGGCATGGCGGAATTCAAAAATATAGAGAAAATTGAAGGTTTAATTTAAATCCCCTTTGACAGCGCCAAAGGCCATTACAGGGGAATTGCGGCATCCAAAGGTAGAGAGACAAATTGGAAGTTTACTTTAAAGCCCCTTTGGGGATGCCAAAGGCCAACACAGTGGCGTGGCGGCATCGAAAAATATATAGAAAAATTGAAGGTTTAATCTAAATCCCCTTTGGCGGCGACAAAGATCATTACACGGGCATAGCGGCATCCAAAGGGAAAGAGACAAACGGAACATTCATTCTAAAGCCACTCTAGGGATGCCAAAGGCCAATAGAGTGGCTTGAAGACATCGAAAAATAAAGAGGGAACCTGAAGGTTTAATTCAAATCCCCTTTGGCGGCGCCAAAGGCCATTACAGGGGAATAGCAGTATCCACAGGGAAAGAAAGTGAAGGTTTACTTTAAAGCCCCTTTGGGGGTGCCGAAGGCCAGTAGAGTGGCATGGCAGCATCCAAAAATAAAGGGAGAAATTAAAGGTTTAATTTAAATCCCCTTTGGCGGCGCCAAAGGCCATTACAGGGGCATAGCGGCACCCAAAAGCAAAGAGACAAAATAGAAGGTTTACTTTAAAGCCCCTCTGAGGGTGCCAAAGGCCAACAGAGTGGCTTGAAGGCATCCAAAAATAGAGGGAAATTGAAGGTTAAATTTAAATCCCCTTTGGCGGTGCCAAAGACCATTGCAGAGGCATAGCGGCAACCAAAGCGAAAGAAAGTGAAGGTTTACTTTAAAGCCCCTTTGGGGTTGCCAAAGTCCAGTAGAGTGGCGTGGCGGCATCCAAAATTAATGACAGAAATTGAAGGTTTAATTCAAATACCCTTTGGCGGCGCAAAAGGCCATTACTGGGGTATAGTGGCATCCAAAGAGAAAGAAAGTGAAGGTTTATTTTAAAGCCCCTTTGTGGGAGCCAAAGGCCAGTAGAGTGGCGTGGCGGCATCCCAAAATAGAGAAATTGAAGGTTTAATCTAAATACCCTCTGGCGGCGCCAAAGGCCATTACAGGGGCATAGCGGCATCCAAAGGCAAAGAGAGAAATGAAACGTTTACTTTAAAGTCCCTCTGGGGTGCTAAAGGCCAATAGGGTGGTTTCAAGACGTCCAAAAATAAAGAGGGAAATAGGTTTAATCTAAACCCCTTTTTGGCGGAGCCAAAGGCCATTACAGAGGCATAGCGGCATCAAAAGGGAAAGAAAGAAAGTGAAGGTTTACTTTAAAGCACCTTTGGGGATGCCAAAGGCCAACGTGGTGACGTGGCGGCATCCAGAAATAAAAAGGAAAATTGAAGGTTTAATTCAAATCCCTTTTCACAGCGTCAAAGACATTTACAGGGGAATAGCGGCATCCATAAGGAGAAAGACAATTTGAAAATTTACTTTAAAGCCCCTTTGGGGATGCCAAAACCAACAGAGTGGCGTAGCGGCATCCAAAAATAGAGAAATTGAAGGTTTAATTCAAATCCCCTTAGACGGCATCCATAAGGAGAAAGACAAATTGAAAGTTTACTTTAAAGCCCCTTTGGGGATGCCAAAAACCAACAGAGTGGTGTAGCGGCATCCAAAAATAGAGAGAAATTGAAGGTTTAATTCAAATCCCGTTTGCCGGCACCAAAGGCCATTACAGGGGAATAGCGGCATCCAAAGCGAAAGAGACAAATTGAAAGTTTACTTATAAGAACCTTTGGGGGTGCCAAAGTCCAATAGAATGGGCATGGCAGTATCCAAAAATAAAAAAGAGAAATCAAAGGTTTAATTCAAATCCCCTTTGGCAGCGCCAAAAGCAATACAGAGGCATAACGGCATCCAAATTACATTAAAACATCACTTTGTTCATTAAAAATGCACTGATGAGACATTGCATCTACCAAGTGTTGCACCAATGTAAAAACTTTCACTGTACTGATCATAAAGCATGGAAACATAGGTGGTCATTGCCAACCTCACTCAAACAAATGATGACAAAACATACATCAACAAATATCAATTTATCAAATTTTACATATCAAGCTCAACAATGAAGATGCCTGGCGCTACCTTACTGATGTGGCAAACGGAGACCAAGTATAATAATAACAATAAAGAAAAAAATATATATATAATCGCTGAAGTATGGGAGAAAGAATTCTACCTTCGTATTTCCTATATGTCATAGAAGGCGACTACAGAGGGGCAGGAGTGGGGTGGCTGGAAAACCTCCCCTCCTTGTATTTCAATTTCTTAAAGAGGAAACAGAAGGAGCCAAGCGGGAAGTGCTCCTCCTTCTCTTAGGCTGATAAGGTTGTCTGTGTGTGTGGATGTAACCAAGATGAAAAGAGACGAGAGTTAGGTATTATGTTTGAAGAAAGAAACCTGGATGCTCAAGCTCTGAGTGAAAAGAAGGGTTAAGGGTAAAGGGGAAGTACGGATTGGAAATGTCTTGGGAGTAAAGTCAGGGACTGGTGAGAGAACAGAGCTAAGGAGTAGCACTACTCCTTAAGCAGTTGTGGAAGTGTATGACAGAGTGTAAGGAAGTAAATTCTACATTGATATGGGTAAAACTGAAACTGGATGGCAAAAGATGGGTGATTACTGATGCATACGTATCTAGTTAAGAGATATAAGATCATGAAAGGCAAGTATTTTGGGAGCAACTGAGTGTGTCAGCAGTTTTGGTGAATGAGAACACATATTAGTGATGGGCAATTTAAATGCGAAGGTAAGTAATGTGGCAGTTGAGGGTACAATTGGTGAGCATGGGGTATTCAGTATTATTAATGGAAATGATGAAGAGCTTGTGGAGTTGTGTGCCAAAAAAAAAAAGACTGGTGACTGGGAATATCTGGTTTCAAAAGAGATATAGACAAGTATATGTATGAGAGTAGGAGAGATGATCAACGGGCATTATTAGAGTACGTAATAATTGATAGAGGTGTAAAAAAAAGACTTTTGGGTGTAAATGTGCTGATCACTATCTTGTGGAGGTGAGGGTGAGAATTTGAATTTGTAAAGGCTTTCAAAAAAGAGGATAAAACGTCATGGAGAAAAGAATGGGAAAAGTGAGAGAGCTTGGAAAGCTTGGAAAGATGTGTGAAGATATACCAGCAGAGATTAAGTGTAGAATGAAAATGAGGAGTGTGGATGAGGAATGGAAGGTATTTTGGGAAGCAGTGAAGGTATGTGCAAGAGATGTGTGTGGCATGCTAAATGTGGGAGGTGGGCAGATTGGAAAGGGTAGAGAGTGGTAAGATGAAGATGTAAAGTTGCTAGTGAAAGAGAAAAAGAGGCATTTGGGCAGTAATTACAAGGAAGGAGTGCAAATGATTGGGAGATGTATAAGAGAAAGCAGCAGAAGTTGCAGGGGTTGAAAAAAAATTGGCAAAATTGGCCTGAGAGAGTATCATTAAACTTTAGTGGCTTCAGAAGTGGTAGAGGACATGTGGATCAGGTACTTACTTTAAAGAATTGGTGTGAGAAATACTTAATAGAAACAGATGTATCTGTATATGGAATTTAAGGATCAAAAGAAAGCACATGACAGGGTTGTTGAGAGGCTTTGTGGAAGGCATTGAAAATATTTGGTGTAGGATTTCATTCAGATTTTAAGAGTTTATTCTCATGAGAAAAGGAACCCATCCAAAATACAGTGAGGTGCATGCATTACAATATCACCAGTCGTAACTGGCAACACATTTATAGGCATCAAGTATCAAATGTTCCATAAATGTATCTCCCGTCTTAAACAACCTCATTAATGCATTTCAAGAACCTGACATTATTCATCATATCATCTTAATCTACATCATACAGTAGGTCACAATACTCACTATAATTCTCAGGGGTATCCTTTTCCTCACCAAATCATCTTATGTTCTTTATCTTCTTGCACTTCAGTCTTCAATTCTCAAGGGTATCCTTTTCCTCAACAAAATATCTTATATTTTCTATCTTCCTGCACCCTAGTCTTCAACTAACCACAACAATACCCTAACATTTATACCTGTCATGTGTACATTTAATCATATCACTTTTCACTTTTACTGTTGTTTCTAATATCCTCTTTCCAGGAACTCATTCTTCCAATACTTCCTTCTGACAGTGTTCTGTAATTTCATCATATGTTGAAGTATCAAATAGTCTACCTCATCCTTCATACATCCATTTTTAGCCATAGTATCAGCCAATTCATCTGCAACGAGTTTAGTGTGCTGGTAGCCAGTGGAGTAATGCATTTAGTTCCCCGTTGTCTTATAACTTAAATCTTATAACTTAAACTACATTAAATTTCCTAAGAAAGCACACTGTCATCAATTACATCCTCTCTTTTATCAAGATCACATTTACTGTCATTTACTGCCAAGGAATCATTTTTTACATTCAATTCTCTCTCTTACTTTTAAGCCTAAACAGTTCTGCCTGTGTCTAGGACATTCTAAAATTCAGTCTATCACATTTCTTATTCCAGGACCCATTCCTCCATGTCACAACACCCATTCCATCTCTAAAATTACCTAGAACACTACCATCAGTGAAACAAACATCATCAACTTTCCTTACCGCAGGAATCCAAGAGCCTTTGTCTGCTTACTGGCAACATTAACTCTTCTATCCAGTCACAAAACATAATCTAGTTTCAGATCACTAACAGCACCCTCTTTATCACTATCAGTGTACCTGATAACATCACCCTCAGTGCTACAATCTCTTAAAAAGGATACAGCAGTCTTGGTCCGTTTCTCTTTAGAGATGCCTGCTTCCAGATCACTGATCAATCCTTCATACGCATCATCAAACCTCTAAGTATTTTACATCCTCATATTACAGTGCTTTGCTAGATCATATTTTGTAGTTCCTCTAATCCAGCTTCTTTCCATACACCATCTCAGTTGGTCCATCTTGGGGCATTAAAAATCATCCCAAGCATCCATCTTGGGGCATGAAAAATTATCCCAAGCATCCATCTTAGGGCATTAAAAATTATCCCAAGCACATCATTCCAAATAATTTCATGGTTTTTTCTTTGTATTTTGTAATGAAGCCTAACTCAGAAAAACATGACCAAATAATAACTTAACCCAATAAGTCTATAATTCCTTTACATCTCTAAGTGGAAGACCATTGGATTTATTTGTCAAAAACTCCAAAACGGCACCATTTCTATAACTTCTGAAGGTACTTTACCTTGTCATGCACTGTGCTTCCATTATCAAATGTTATACCCACATACCTTAACTTTCTCACCCAATCTATCATGATCAACCTATAGCATCACCTGCAGATGCAGAAGCTTTCTCCTGGGAACCATAGCTTTAGTTGTCTCAGCAGGTAACATCACTTCCATTTCCTTACATTTCTTTTCTGAGCTGGTACTTTATCCCCACTAATTTGATCATACCAGTCAAACATTAACACTGTTATCAGATCTCTGCTTCTACTACTGTAGGAATCACTTGCTAATAATTCTAGATGATGTGCATTACAATCACCTGCAAAACCTTAACCCTATCATCCTTATAATCCAAACCCATACAGTTCAAGATCAGTAACTGGGTGAGTAAATACATTCTATATTCATTTCAATATTGTGTATTTGGATGAAAGCCTTGAAGCATTCAACATCTTCACAATACACTATGTCATGTGCTCACACTTCAGGATTGTCCTTGATTAAGGTTTCTCCTTTCCTTGTAATTATGAAATTAATTATGAAATTCATGTAAGGTTTCCTGCAAAATTATGACACGTACATTGTATTCTCTAGCATACAAGCCCTCTTTTCCTAATACTTTTAACATTTTATTAATGACCTTTATAATTCCATTACCAACAGTACCCATATTATTATCATCAGCCATTGTTAGACTCTTGTATAACACCATAATTACATTTATTACCTGAACTGTGGCACCTCATCATTTAAGCTATCTGGGTATCTAAGGCCCTTAAAGGCCTCATGATACTCATATCATGAAATGCACAAAAAATATCATGGAGAAGTGTTTCTGCCGCAAAGTTCCAAATCAGGTTTCCATTAGCCTAATTTGGACCTCCAACATTCCAACACATTCAGTGAACTGACTTCAGCTTTTTCCAGCCAGGTCTCCAGTTGATTTAGACACACTTCTGTTTGTGTCCAAATACATCTGAGAGAGTATAATATTCAATACATTTTGATATTCAACATCCAGTTTTCTTCGGTCACCAGCCCACCAAACCACTATACTCCTGTTGTGTCTTTTTACAAGTATTTCCCCTCAGTTAGAGAAAGTCTGCATCATTACATTAAGCACTGACCCTGTCATCATAGCCTGGATGATGATGTTCAAGGCAAGGTATCTAAGTGGGGTCTTAAGGCACACAGTGACTAAACAGTCATTCTCTTCACAGTTGATACACACACCTAAGAGAAACTTTGCCCTCTGTATATTTTCTGTCTGCTTTGAGCTGGGTCTTCTGAAAAAATCACCCCTAGTATCAGAAACACATCCCAGAATCCCCAATACAAACAAGTCCCACAGAAAATTGGTTCCCTGGTGAAGTGTTCTACCTTACAGGGGAAACATCCATGAATGTACAGCTTCTCTTATAACTGTCCTTCCCATAGTAATATGAATTGATTCTTCTCCCTATCAATCCTAACATCAATCATAATTCTCCTAAACCAGTCAACAGATGCACTGTCTCCTATTTGTTGTATTGGCCAGTAAACTACAACATTTTTGATAATGATCTTTGTCTTCATCACATCCTCATGTTAATGGAATTCAACATGCTCTTTCTTGTGCAGGTGTCCTTCTTGCAAGACCAGTGTTATCATTTCCAGCTCCTTTGTGACAGCAATGACTGCCTTCACAGTAAACCAGATCAAAGCCACCAGTTCACCTTGCTGCAAATGTCTGGGTAATTGTAGCTTATACCAATCAGATCACAGGTGGGTGGCTTTCCCAGTTGAACCATCTGCAATGGTAGAGTCGCTAGAAGCACCCTTATCAATCATGGACCACACAGTTTCTCTGATCCATTTTCTCATCTTGCTGGTCATTATACGGTGTAGGTGAAAAGCTAATAAAAGCAGGGAGAGTTTCTGCGAAGACAGAAATATATGTGTGCCTGCAAGAAGACAGGATGATAAATGGCTCCAGGTGAAGGTTGGTCTAGAGCAGGGATGTGTGGTGTAACCATGGCTATTTAACCAATTTATGGCTGGAGTGGTAAGGGAGGTGAATATGAGGACCTTGGAGAGAGGGGCAAGTGTGGTATCTATTGGGATGGGAGGTTGCTGGGAGGCAAGTCTCTCTCTCTCTCTCTTCTATTTTTTTTTTGATGACAAGTTGCTGGTGGCAGATATGAGTGAGAAACTACAGAAGCTGGTGTCTTAGTTTGGAAGAGTGTGTGAGGGGAAAAGTTGAAATTAAATGAGAATAAAGAAAGGTTATTAGGATTAGCAGTGAAAAAGAAAGAGGTTATGTGGAGTATGAGTTTGAATGGAGAGAACTTGGAAGAAGCAGAGTGTTTTAGACATCTGGGAGTGGCTATGTAAGCATCTGTTACCTCAGAGCTGAAATGAGCCATAGGGTGGGTAAGAGGGACAAAAGGTCTTAGGTGCACTGATGAATGTATGGAAAGAAAGGCCATTGTCTTTAAAGGGAAATATGGGTATGTTTGATGATATATTAGTTACATCTATGCTAATGATGATGTTAGGCATGGGCCTTAGACAAAACTGTAAAGGATACAGTGAATACGATGGAAATGAAATTTCTGAGACAATACATGGTAGAAGGAGCATTAATCAAAGAAGAAATGATAGGGTAAGAGAGAAGCGCAGTAGTGAGGGGAGTATGTATGAGAGAGCTGCAGAGGTTGTGCTGAAATGAAATGGTTGGAAAAAATACAGGTAAAAAGTGAAAGGATGAATAAGGGGATATACATGTCAAATACGGGGAGCAAGGAAAATGGGGACCCCAAGGAGAAGGTGGAAGGCTCAGGGCCTGAACATGAGAGAGTATGAGGTATGCAAGGGACAGAGGGAATTGGAGTGAAGTGGCTTACACAGAACGGCATGATGTCAATGGGCTGAACCTGAGCATATGAAGTGGTCAGGGGAAACTATGGAAAGGTTTGTGAGGCTCTAGTTTTGGTACATTATACATAACAGTTGTGAGCATGAGGCTATTTGTTCATCTGTTTCTGGTGTTACCTTACTAACACTGGAAATGACATGCATGGGATAGAGTGAACTGGAATGATGTGGTATGATGGGACCAAAATAGTGTCAATAGACTGAGCCATGTCATGTAAAGCATCACAGGTAAACCATGGAAGGTCTGATTTTTTTTTTTTCATGTGTTTTTACTGTTTCCGGTGAAGTAAGGTAGTGGCAAAAACAGATGGCTAAGCCTAAGGAAAAAAAAATCCTCCATTAACCCCTGTTCCTTCTTAAGGTTGGCAGTGCAGAGATGACTGGTTGGCTGAGGTGTGAGTTTGAAGAAAATTTGGAGATAGTAGTGTGTTTTTGATACCTGGGAGTGGACATGATGGCGAATGGAACCAAGGAAGCAGAAGTGAGTCAGAGGGTTTGAATAAGGGCAAAGGTTCTAGAGCAATGAGAAGTATGTGGAAGGAGAGGTCATTATCTATGTGGGCAAAAATGGTTATCTTTCATTTAAAGAAGTCCTAACAATGTTATATGGATGTCTGGCATGAATTATACATAAACGAATATGTTTGGAGGAGGGTGGATACATTGGAAATAAAATGTTTAAGGACATTATATGATGCGTGGGGGTCTGACTAAGTAATAAAAGGGTTAGAGAGAGGTGTGGTAGAGAGAGCTGAAAAGGGTGTGCTAAAATGGTTTGGACACTGAGAAACTGGGCAAGGAGAGAATGACAAAGAGGATATATGTCTGAAATGGAGGGGACATAGAGAAGGGGGTGACCAAACAGGGGATGGAAAGATGGGGTGAAAAAGATTTTGAGTGCTCAGGGTATAAACATGCAGGAGAATGAAAGGCGTGCATGGGACAGTGAGTTAACGCAATGTGGTATACAGAGAGTGAAGTGTTGTCAATGGACTAAGCCAGGGCATATCAAGCAGATGGGGTGAAACCAAAGAAAAGTCTGTGGAGCCTGACTGTGGATAGGGGCTGTGCTTTCAGTGCATTACACAAAACAGCTAGAGAATGGATGCACACAAATGAAACCTTTCATCATCTATTCCTGGTGCTATCTCGCTAATGCTGGAAAAGGAGAACAAGAGAAAAAATCAAATATTAATATATGTTTTCTTTCCATATGCAGATAATCTCAATTGCATCATAACACCCTAACACAACAGTAACAACATCATACATGCAGCACTACATTATACAATTGGTACAATGGCTAACCTACAACAGAATGTCTACAACTTCATATTAGTCTTCAGTCATGAATCTAGCACACATTCCTTGGTCATCATGAATGGAAGTCTCTCCCACTGAACAGAACACCAACCATTCAAGGCATCATATACAACACACATGACATTCACACTCCATGCCAATTACATCAACACAAAAGCTACACACAAACTAAATGCCCTCAGAACACTAACAGACAACAAATTTGGATGAGAATAAGAATCACTCAAAATCCTATACAAACAATTCAACTGCTCCACTTTAAACTATGCCTCACTAGCTTGGTCTTCCACCTTCTCAAAAGCAAATAAAACATAACTGCAAACACTACAATACAGTGCACTCAGAACAATCACCAGCTGTCTAGTATTAAAAAACACTCAATGCCTTCACAATGAATCAAAAATCCCCCAATACAGTTCCAACTTAATATGCTTGACACTTAATTCTACACAGCAGCACAAGACCCCTCTTACCTAAACCATACTATAACAAGGTAGAACTGAAATGCTTATGTCTGCCTCACACTTCAGTAGCCTATAATCACAGATCCCCCTAGCCCCTGAAAAACAATAAATATAACACTGACAAAACAGATACACATTGAAATAACCCAGCAAGCACAAAACAAATGACCTCCCAACACAAGTCTTAAAATTCATCCCACCAGATATACGTACATCCAACATAAAACACACTTCTCACACATACAAGAGTCACAATATCCCACTTACACTCAGGATATTGTCCATCACTATCTATCTACATACCTCACGCCCGTTCCCTCCAAGAACTTTCTCAGGGATATGGCCAAGGTAAAAGACTCTCCATTAGAGGTGAAGTCCAGTGCCACTCTTTAGCCTTCATTACCTCAACTTTAACAAGTCACTGGCAGAGGGCAACTGCAAACACCATTTCAAAATATTCCAAGACTCTTCATGTCCATCATGCAATTACTCTGAAGGTGCAGAGCACTTATTACTCAACTGCCAAGCATTCTCTGCACACAGACATACACCCTACACCACAGCACTTAATGTAGTTTGAATCAGTAGACATGGTCAGCTTTCCAAGAGCTAGGAGAACCTCATAAAAATAGAAGAGACTCCTGGGGAAGAAAGTAAGTATGCAAGTTTAGTCTACACGAGAAGGCAAAGATTAGGGCATTTAGCTGTCAGTGCCATTGCAGCCACAAATTTGGGGAAAAAAGTGTGAACAGTCATCTTGCAAGACTCCCTTGCAAACTATGACCATCCCTTCATATCAAAGTACAAGTGGAAACAAGCCTCAGTCTGTCCTAACCAATGTCATGTGGTAAGTAAATGTTTACTTATCCTATACCATGTCTAAGTTCGAATCTATGATAGTCAAATAGTCAAAGCAAGCAAGCAAACTTCATCACCATCATAACTGAGTCCCATTGGCTGGGAAACCCTAATCATACAAACATCCAAAACATCATGATAATATCATTCATCTATAAGATTAAATGAATCTACTTGAGCTATAAAGTCTGGGTATATTCAGAGCATCATGTTAAATCAAAAGCATTTGTTTAGTTTTAAATCTGCACATATTCATGGACTCTCATCCAAATTAATTGGGTATATTCAGAGCATCATGTTAAATCAAAAGCATTTGTTTAAGTTTTAACACTGCACATATTCATGGACTTTCATCCAAATCAATTGGAATGTGAAGGGATTGAACCTATTGAATCAATTCTATCAAGGAAAATAGAAATAAAACCATACACAAGAAAGTAGTAACTCATAAGTTTATAAAATGGTCAACAGTAGTCTCATACTACTTCAGATACACAGCAAACACAGCACTTCCATACTTGTATCAAAGATTTCCTCAGCTAATCATTATTCATTTAGAATAAAAAATGCATTACTTTTCTCCAATGAAAAGAAAAACATATTACAAGATGAATTCCAACTTGCATCTTACACAGTAAGATTTCACTAGAAATTGGAAAACACTATTCTATCAATCAGCCATTATCAACTCCATTCCCATTTCCATGGGGTGGATCAGGTGCATATAGAATGCACCTGTTGTGCAAATAAATTTTGCAGAACTGGAGTCCCTAATCCCTGTCCTGCAGACAGACAAAGAGCAGGGATACCTAATTCCCAAGAGTAGTATTTGCTACCCAAGTTGAAAAATACAAATCACAATATCATTTGCAAAGGTGTAGTACTCATTTAATAATTGTTCTCAAAACCTGATCAGCTTGGCAGTGGTACATGTTGACTTATAACTATATCCTCCACCACTCAGCTCCTGCTGGTGCAGAATCTATTCTTTCTTACCTGCTAGTAATAACAATAGATGTACAACAGAACTTTGAGCAGGTTTTAAAACACCAAAATTTTCCATTCTCATATAATATACTACACTAATACTGCACACTTTTCTGTGTAACAACAACAAAAAAAAAATGAATGTCAGGGATTATCTGAAGTCACCACTGATCCTACCTCAATATATCCAACAACAAAAAAGAAACTATAAAACAGGCTCTTTACATGTGTTTGATTATACAATAAAACAAATTAAATAAAAGCCTGAACAGGAATCATGTTTATATTATTTGTTAGAAAGTACATGACTAAAGAAACAATCACAGTGCACCTGGTATCTTGGCAAACAATAAATATTTACAACTCTGAAAATAATAAAATCACTTTACCCATATAATACAGTCACTTATATGAGAAATCAGATATGACACCACTTCTATGTTAATTTTAAAATCTAAATCACAATAATGGAAATATATATCACCATAAAACTAAATTTACTCTCAAACTTAGATTAAGACTGAAATTGATCTTTGGTTGGGGTTTCAGCACTATACAGTAAAACTTTATTCCTCAAAACTTGTATAACAAAAAAATCATCATATAAAAACAATAATAATTATCCTTTAAATCAAACTCTGTATGATGCTGACATATATATGATTATTTCTTTATAGAATCAAACCACTGCCCCCAAATAAACCCTGGGCCCATCAACTTAAAAATGAGCAAAACGTACCATAGTCTAAACACTTAATGTCAAAAATAAATGATAACTGGCTATGTACTAATAATAACTTACCTGTGCTTCAGTGTAAATATCTGGGTGAAGACCAAATCAGTTAATCATAAAGAAAACTTTTTATATTTTACAA
>JAUUDZ010422228.1:0-26108 GCA_032361705.1 Panulirus versicolor | reverse complement strand
CCACAATTTATCACGATGTAAATTAGACCCTCTGATTTGGTAGCTGTTGCCATTTTTCTAGTAAATCAGATGATATATACCATATGAGAGTAACCGACGATCTCAAGTAACAATTGACGCAAAACATCCTTTTTTATCATATATTACAGTTGATCTCAGTTTTTCAGAGGCTCAAGAGTGTTGGAGTGAGAGTGAATTCCTTATGAATCGGACACAGCAAGAACAGATGATTTATAGATATATCAAAATTATATCAATTGAAACATTCATATACCGTATGGTATAGGCCCATATCTAGGATTTAACAGGAATATATCTTACCTCTGGTATGATGAAAATGTTACAGTATTCTTAACTGCATGGGTTAGTGTGGCTGGTAAACAAAATGTCTTATCATCTGCTGATGGTCTCATTGGCCATCAACCAGAACTTCAGAATTTTTATTAAACATTTTTGGTATGGCAATTTCACCACAATGTGACTTATGGAAGAACGAAAGAGGATACTGGTATTGTACTGAATATGGCAGAATTATTGGTAAGCTTGCAGAGATAAGCATAGGCTATGTCTTGTCAGCACTTCCGTAAACACTTCACCCAGCATATTATTCATACATTACACAACATGCTCATAACTTATTAAACCTTGGACTGAATTCATATGAGGCAAGTTGGGCATGATATTCCTCAGGTGCCGGTTATTCATGTTCAGCCCTGATCTTCATGTAGTGATGAGTCTGGCTAGGTGCCCAGTTCCTTTCAGGTTTGATCATGTACCTTAATGTAATATTCTTTTGTTGTTTCCCCCCAAAAGAGGTCTTAGAAAATAGACAAAAGCTTGGGAAGATATTCTTTTATTTTTCTTGTGAGTTATGAAGGTTTTGTCTGCTCCTTTTTATATCAATATTATTATAACACATGCTAAATTCACTCATCAGCTATTGCACATTTGTTGCAGAGTGGTGTGTTCCACCTTTGCCTCCCACTAAGGAACATTGTCTCCCCCTAAGGCACACTTCCTCCCTCCAGGAAACACTGCTTCCTTCCTGGCTATAGTCCTGTTGTTTTCCTGAAGTATAGTTCTGCTTTAGTGACTTGAATAAGTAATGAATCTTACTGAGAATGTTGGTAATGAGGGAATGAGATAGGTGGTGGTAGACTGGGATGAGAGTGGATAGAATAGTTTGTCTATCTCTATTTTTATTTCCGGAACTGGAACTCCCTCAAGGGGGTGGTCATGGCAGTAGTCTCCATAACTAGTAAATTCCAGTGCCACTTCTTATCCTTTAGTGCCTCACTCTTAACGGGTCACTGGCAGAAGGCATATCCAGCACAGCACTTGCTGAGGCTCTCACCTAATGTTCCTGCTGACTTTTTATACTTAATGCTCCTGTCTAATGTCCCTACCTGCTACTTCTACCTAGTGCTACTATTGAATAGTTTGTCAAGCCTTCCAGAGTAAGTTTATCCATTTCAGTGTATGATATTTTTGTTTACAGTATATTTAGATATATCACTATCAGTTGAAAAGAATATTTGAAAGAATAAAATTTTCGTTGTCATTATTGCGAGAACTTATTAATGTTGTTCTACAAATTTCTACCCTAATTCTTGGATGTCACTGAGCGAAACAGCACTTGATAACTCACACAACTCATTCTTTGTAACTCTAGATTTTCGTGTGGTGAGTGCTATGTACTTGCCCTCCCTTTTGACATAATGGTAGGAACAATAGAATTAGTAGGTAAGAGCATTAGACAGGAGCATTAGGTAGAAATAGTAGGGAGGAGGAGCATTAAGTGGCAGCATTAGGTAAAAGTTGTAAGTTGGAACATTAGGTAGACGCATTAGGTAAAGGTAGTCAGTAGGAAACTTGGGTAGGAGTCTCAGAAAACACAGCACCAGAGTTGCCCTCTGCCAGTGGCCTGTTAAGGGTGAGGTACTAAAGGCTAAGAAGCAGCAATGGAGTTCACCAGTTATAGAGACTCTTTTGCCATGGCCACCCCCATGAAGGAGTTCCCAAAGGGAATGGGTGCCAAAGAAATATAGATAGATAGATAGAGTAGTTTCTGAGACATAAGTTTAAATGATGATCTACTTATAACCTTTGGAAATTTATTGAATTCTTTGTGTTTTACCATGTTTGTTCACTTCTCCCCTCATTTTAAGTTACCAGAAATTACCTTTTGTTGGTCAACAGAATTCATACTCCCTGAAAGCATTTAATACTTCACCACATGAGAGGCTGATAAAAAGCTGTACCACAAGGCAGTTAGAAAGGGGAACTCTCACTGGAACAGAGAACAAAGAACAAAAGACACATATTGGAGGAGCCTTCTGGAAATGGGTTGAGATGATTAGCAGAGTGCCATGGGTCTTTGCTAGGACCGTCACTCTTCATAAGTTATATAAATGACTTTCTTGAACGTATAGTGTCCAACATTTTTCAAAAACACTGGGAGGGTATCTTTCACCCTCACCCCCCTCACCCTCTGGTGTACAAAAACACTCAAATTGTCACACAACACATACAAAACAGACCCAGTCACCTTTGCTCAGAATGGATCATACACCTGCAATTGCTTTTGCACGACCACCTACTCACAACTCCCATAAGATCAAGCGAGGTTAAATTCCTCCTTCTGAAATTGCCCAAAGTAGCCCCAGGTAACTCAGGCATTAGTTACCAGCTACTTACCCACCTCCCTGACACCTCCCTCTTCAATGCAGCACTATCCTCAGGCTATTTCTCCGTGGCTTTCAAAACTGCAACAACTACCATGATACCTAAGCCCAACAAATCAAGCAGAGACCCAATGAACTACAGACCTATCAGCCTACTTGAATCCAATGGAAGACATTTGAAAGAATCTTAAATAACAGACCTAGATAACACCTAACCAACAACAACCTGCTTTCACACAAACAGTTTGGCTTTCATCATCATCACTCCACACAAGATGAACTCAACATGATCACCAACTACATGAAAAACAACTCGTGGACATACAAAATGACCATTTTCATCACAAAAGATGTTGAGAAAGCCTTTGACACCATTTGGCATTATGGCTTGAGGTACAAACTAAGCACCCAATTTCCCACGACCCACCATTAAACTTCTTTCTAATTAGCAACAGGGAAACCTGAATTAAATACAGAAACTCTTATTCATACTACTTCCTCCTCAATGCCAGTGTACCTCAAGGCTCCGTGCTGGCCCCCACTCTTTACACACTCTACCCAAATAATCTTCCCAATCCTACACACCCAGACTCCATCACTCTTCAGTATGCAGATGACGTTACTCAACTGATTAGAGCCACAACCCTCAGACACTTAACCAGTAGAACCCAAGAGGAAATTGACCATGTTTCACTTTGGGAATTGAAATGGAGGATTAAGTCAAATCCTCCAAAATCCAACATATCTTACTTTAACATACTTCAGAGATGCAACATAAGTAATGTCCACCTACACTCCCGTATACACCGTCATTAACCCATACCCATCTCAATTACCAACACTGTACTGGGCCTAAATTATGATGTACACCTGCGAATGAACCATCATATTCAATCTAGAGTGGCTATTGCGAGAGCAGAGCTTGCAAAATTGTACAGATTTAGAGAGGCGCAATTCAAAACCAAATTGCACCTCTATAAAGCATTAATTCGACCACTTATCACCTACGCCCCTTCAGCTCTCGAACCTGGAGCCAAATCTAACATCCGTGCACTTCAAATAATTCAGAATAATGCTCTACGTTGGGTTTTTAACACCAATTGGCACAAGTTCATCAGGAACACGGAACTCCATGAGAGAGCGCGACTGCCATCACTAAACATCTATTAGAGGAAACTGTTTGAAAGACAAGTAGAGCGATTTGAAATACACCATACTTACTGGATTGATTACTTCAATAATCTCCTAAGAATAGATCACCCAGACAACGTGTTCAATGTTCAACATGAACAGCATCCAGTGCCCATATATTAAAAATTAAAAGCTAAAAACTTCTGCTGTAGATCTTATTGCTAGGTCCGTGTAGGGAACCTCTTGGCAAAATCAGTGTCTTTCTGCCAGAGATACAATCCATCTCCTCCTATACCCTTAGAAAAAAAACTCCGCTCTCCACTCATCATCTCTGTCCTAGCTATCCTCTTAAACCCGATGCAAGCTGGGTTGAGCCCTTGCTCTTTTCCTCCTACTAAAATTCACTTCCTCTGACAACTCTTGCTCTTTTCCCCTCTCCTTTCCCACCTTTCCTTGGAAGGGACTTTTCTATCATTCATTCATTCATAGTGTCCTGCCCAAATATGTTTGCAGATGATTCAAAGGTCATGAGGGAAGTGAAAAGTGAGGAGGATTGCATCAACTTACAAGGAGGCCCAAGCAGACTGCAAAGTTGGTGTGATACATGAATGACGAAATTAGACCCAAGTAAACATAATGTAATGAGGATGAGACAGAGTGAAAGAAGGTTTCATTATGATTATTATCTAGCTGGAAATAAGCTTCGGGATTGTGTGTGAGAAGGGCTTGGGAGTTGACATTGCTCCTAACGTGTCACCAAAGTCCCACATTAAGAGAATAGGTAAAGAAACAAACATTGTGCTATCAAATATTTTAGTAAGTTTCAAGTATATGGATATGGAAATATTTTTCAAAGAGTTCATATAATGAAGAAGGTCAAAACAAGAATATGCTTCCCAAGTTTGGTCACTGGAGCTAGAGAAGCACAAAGAGCTAAAAGGAAAGGTCCAGAGTAGGGCAGAGATGGTATCAGAATTAAAAGTGCTGAGTTAAAGGGAAAGGCCAGACTTTACCCCTTCCTATTTTTCTTTTATTTTAAACCTTGGTTTTAATCCAGAATTAAGATGTATACAGACAGAAGAAGCAACACATTATATTTTGTTTGAAATATTAATGCAATTTTAGAAAATATTACATAATGAAATATGTAACTGCTGAGTCCAGGTTATTTCAACAAATACAAAATTAATTATGAGAAAATGAGAAACAGAAAATGTTGCTTTATGAAATTTAGATTTTAGAGGACATGAGAAATGGCAAAGGAAAATAACAGCTGATTGAGGAAATGCATGAATCCTATTGTTTCATTGCTTTTGATTATCATTATTATAATTATTATTATTATTATTATACTTTGTCGCTGTCTCCCACGTCAATGAGGTAGCGCAAGGAAACAGATGAAAGAATGGCCCAACCCACCCACATACACATGTATATACATACACATCCACGCACGTACATGTACATACCTCTACACCTCAACGTATATATATATTTACACTCAAACATATACATATATGCACATGTACATAATTCATACTGTCTGCCCTTATTCACTCCCATCACGACCATGCCACACATGAAATGACAACCCTCTCCCCCCGCATGTGCGCGAGGTAGCACTAGGAAAAGAGAACAAAGGCCACATTCGTTCACATTCAGTCTCTAGCTCTCATGTATAATGCACCGAAACCACAGCTCCCTTTCCACATCCAGGCCCCACAAAACTTTCCATGGTTTACCCTTGACGCTTTAGATGCCCTGGTTCAATCCATTGACAGCATGTCGACCCCGGTATACCAAATCATTCCAATTCACTCTATTCCTTGCATGCCTTTCACCCTCCTGCATGCATGTTCAGGCCCCGATCACTCAAAATCTTTTTCACTTTATCCTTCCACCTCCAATCTGGTCTCCTACTTCTCCTTGTTCCATCCACCTCTGACATATATATTCTCTTTGTCAATCTTTCCTCCCTCATTCTTTCCATATGTCCAAACCATTTCAACACAACCTCTTCTGCTTTCTCAACCTGATTAAGGCATTCAGTTACCCATGCCATCTCAGCTTAAAAACAAGAACAACTTTTTGCTCACAAGAGATACTTGTAAACCATCAAACACACACAATCCAAGCTTCTAAATGACAAGGAACACCTATATAACATGTAAACCATCACTGTAGGACTTGGTGCTTTAAACTTTGGATTACCTCCATTAAATATCACAGAATTGTGAACAATCCATCTGGCATCAGACGAAAATGCTTCAGTGGACCCATAGAACTTGCGTTTGATGTTTCTCTCCAGTGATGTAAAATCCACAGGATGCACCACAATATCTTCATACGTTGGAAACTCAGCTGTGTCGACAGGCTTTGTAAATGGCTCCATCTAAAATGAGAATGAGTATGGAAATGTGACCTTAAATGATATAGTTCCATTTAACAATTATTGTAAACATATAGTACACAGTCCAACCAATAGAGTATGTCGCTTCAAGGTCTGCTCACAGTCATACACAAAACACACTCACAATCCATATAACGCTTTACCATTCTGCTGTACTATGAGAAATCTGGGAATATCCATAAGACTAGATACTGTACTCTGGTGAATACAGTAAAAAGCACTACATACAACACTAACATTTTGATATAAATGGTGAGAATCCATGCTGCCATCCAGGACCCACTCCCATCCACACAAAAAACAGTCCCAGACCAATATAGAGGAAAACATACTGCTTTTTTGGGTATTTTCTTCAATAATATATGATACATCGAGATATTCTAAAGGGGCCTTTTTTTCTATGCACAGGGCAATTAACTTTTCAAAAAGCCTGCACAGTGAAAATGTTAACTATCTACATGGTACTGGTGAACCAGCTGATGTTGTTTAGATGGATTATAATACTCATTTTCCAGTATCTCAAATATTGCCAAACCTCTGTCATCCATGGGAAGCGACTACAAGAAAACTGCTATTCCAAAAGAGTTCGATAAAACAGGCATTCAGCAAATGAGAATTTAGACTATCGTACTCCTCCAAGGAAGGAGTGGATTAAATGAGAAACCATCTATCTTCTTATTAATTTCAACTCCATTCTCATTTAAAGGCAACTAAAAGGGGAGGGAGGGGGGCTGGAAATCCTCCCTTCTTGTTTTTAATTTTTCAGAAGGAATGGAGAAAGGGGCCAAGTGAGGATTTCCCTCAAAGGCTCAGTCCTCTGTTCTTATTGCTACCTCACTAATGTGGGAAATGGCGAATTGTATGAAAAAAAAAAATTGATTGAATACAAAATCTCAGTTCATTCACAAATATCATCAACTTACATCCAAGGATTAAGTGAGCAAAGACTTCCACATAAAACACTTGACTTTGCTCCCTAAACTGACTCATCAGTGGCAGAGATGATCACTGTACTAAAACAAAAAACAAAAAACCCTCCTTTCCATTCCATCGCACTGGTGTTGGAGCTACAGTGTCTTCCAATGTGAAAACACTTTTGAAGCTGCTATTCTGTTCCTCTTATATCCTTGCAACTTCTCTACAATTCTTCCCTCTGAATCCCTTAGCCTGATTAGTTTCCTTTTAACTTAAAATCTATTCCAGATGAATTTATGGACAAGTTTTGAATTTTCTTCTGATTGCTCACAATAATCTTTACAAGGTTTCTTTAATCCTCTTTCCCTATCCTCCTGTTTTCATTCCTTGCTCTTGTACACCTCGCAGATGCGTACAAGGGCGCATCTCCAAGCTCCTTTGCTTACAAATATCTTTAATCAAACACTTCTTTTCTCTTTATCACTATTCCTTCTGTATCTGGGGTTAGAGATACCCATGTTCCTGTGCCTTCATTGTAAGTTCTATAAAATCTCTCATTACAAAGACATGGTTCCTAGCTACCGAAGTCCCATTTCCAAATCTATGTTCCCTAAGATATCGCAGATATCTGAGCAGTTTCCATGGTTCTGTGTAGTTCCTATGATTATATCTCCCTCTTGCGTCTACGCCTCACTTCTGCTCTTTTTGTCATTTACCACAAAGTCAAACTTATGCATTACATGACCACTTTTTCTGATAGTTGTATCATATATAATATTCCCAATATCCATGCTGGTATGAGTGAAAATAAAATCAAGCAATGATGGTGTACCAGTCTCTCTCACTATAGTATGTTCACCAACATGTTGATATGAAAACTTTCCCAGTAAAATCACTTAAAATCTTGTATCTCATGACTTCCTATCACTATGAGAATACAAATTCCACCACTCTATCTCTTTATAACTGAAATCCTTCAAGTATTATGCAATTTCTGAGAGAAGAGAGTTTTTCTGCTTCCTTGGGCATAAAATACAAATGAAAGAGTGTGTCTGTGTGCATGTGTGTGTACATGATTACCCATTTGTCATTACCTGTTTGTATTGTATGGGGAGGGAGTTTTCCACTACTGGGCCTCAATACAACTTCTTAAAATTATATATATCTGCCTTAATGAGGTCCTCAGTCCTTTCATTCCATTCAACAACCACCCTTATACTAAAAAGTACTTTACATATAATTTTACAAGCTGCTTGCTTAATTTCATGTTATGTCCTCTTGTTCTATTTCCAAAAATTTCAAAAGTACTGTTCGTATCAATGCAACACTCTGTTTTGAAAATTTATAGGTTGCGATCAGTTCACTACTCACTCTTCTCTCTTCCAAGGTGGGAAAACAAATCCTCTATCCTTTCCTTGTAACTAAGCTCTCTCAAATCAGGTACTATCTTTGTTGCTATCTATCTATCTATCTATCTATCAGTATATCTCTGACACCTGTTCCAATTAGAACTCCCTCAGAGAGGTGGCCACAGCAACAGTGTCTCCATAATGAAAGAACTCCAGCGCCACTTCTTAGCCTTTTGTGCCTCACCCTTAACATGTCTATGACAGAGGACAAGTCTTGTGTAGTGCTTGCAGAGGCTCCTATCTAATGTTCCTAATGACAACTTCTATCTAATGCTTCTACCTAATAATCCTGCTTAAATGTTCCCACCTACTACTACTATCTACTGCTTCCACCATTTTGCCAAAAGGCTGGGTTAGCGCACAGAGCTCACCGCAAAGAAATCTAACATTACCATGAAAAGAGTAGCATGAGGTAAGAGTTGTCAAGTGTTACATATGACAAGGAGAGATTGTATGTTTGTGGACAGAATGCCAGTAGTCCACATGTTAGCGAAGCAGAAAGAAAAGACATCTACCTGGGTCAGAAGAGTGCATTTTGACAACCACTAAAGTGCTGGCTCTCTAAGCAGATGTCACTCATAATTTTCTCAATCGGCTATTTGTACTTGTTTAGGTGATCAAACTTGAGAATCACATTGTAGTTTTGGCCTTATGTAGGTCCTTTATGAACATCTTGCAAGCTAAATATTTCCTTATCCATATACTTATGTCCTCTTGACACAGAATTACTTAACAAAAAAGAAAAAAAAACAAGTCCACTATCTCTATCACACCATTGTACTCACTGGCAGTCAGCATGTTTTACTGTAGACCAAAGAGGTTACTTGAATACTTACCCCTGGCATAGTTTTAAGACGATTTAGTGCAAACTTTAATAGTGTGCATAACTGGTCCACAGATATGAGCTGCATAGATCTTGATCTGAAAAAAAAAAATCAATAAAGCATCTATTATTTGCATCACCTGAATAAGGTGACATTTAACCACCTAAACTTAAATGTCACCACTAATAGTTGGTGCATACTATCTCATGCATCATTCAATTACATTTTCATTTGAATATAAAAGTTTGGAAAGCTATGAGCAACTGCCAAGCCCTCAAAAATAACAGCCATTCATCTCTCACTTCTCCTGTAAATCAACTAAAACAGAAATAAAAACAAGCAACATTTTATGATCTTTATAATTCAGTTTCATAATCATAAATGGGAGAAAGACACTTTTAACAACACAATAAATACATGAATCTATAACAAAGCACATATCCTCTAAAATATTTTTTACTACTAAACATCATCTTCATGGTATATTCAAGACATGGATTGGGTTTTAACACAAATAGGGGTCCTAGGGTAATCCTAAATATACATCAGAAAATCTACATTTCTACAAATGCAACTGAAAGTAACACTGCTTGGTGCCAGGACTGTCTCCATTTCAGAAAATACTTTGGATGCCCAAAAATATTTCACAAGACACTAATAGCAATTAAAGTAAAGATTGAGGGCAAATAGAGAAAAAAGTAACAAGCAAATGATGAAGTTCTGATTACCAAGATCAACATATCCTAATTGGCTTCAACCAACCACAACCCCCATCCTGAACAATACTAGTAGCAACAGACATCAACAAAGCATTTCAAAACTGTCCCCTGACACATCCTCAAACAAATAATACTTGCTACTACCTCCCACAACAAGGAATAAATTGACATGCCAATTTCACTGTCAGCTGCTATGCCACACTTGTTAACAATGGCTTCACCTTTACAACCCCTAAATGCTAAAAATGGAGTTCCCAAGGAGCGATGTCCTACAACCATTCAATCTTTTCCAACATGACCAACCTTTACATCCAAGAAACCACAACACAAAGGTCCTCTTGTGTACAGACAACCTCACAAAAACATCTTAACATGCAGCAATACATAAGTGGAATAATGGCTCACCCACAACAGAAGTTTTCAATCATTCTTTCAATCCCCAAACAGATATGAATCTAGCTGCCACACCCAAATCATCTTTAGTGGACAATCGTGCCCACTGAACAAAATAACTATCATGGGAATCACATATGATAAACAGAAAGCATTCATTCTCCACATTAATGATAACACAAAATGCCCTTCGAACATTAACTGGCACTAAATTTAGGCAAGAAAAAGAAACCCACAACATCCCACACACACTCTGCATCTGCCCCACTCTAAACTATGCCGAACCTGCCTGATCTTCTATCTTCTCAATAAAAAATATAATAAAGCTATATGCTACACAAAACAGAATACTCTGAACAATCACTGGCTGCCTAGCCACAACAAGTACTCAACACTTACCACTTACAGATTGATATAAAGATCCTTCCAACATGCTTGGCATTAAACTCCTCCCACCCAAACCACTCCTTAACTAACCAGAAACCCTCATTAGATATATAAAGCATGCTCTGCCCAACACTTTAAGAACCTCCACCCACAGATCCCACCATCCTCAGCAAATGCAACACTAAGGATATAAATACACTATAAAATGATGCAACAAGCACGTAACAAGCACCTTCACAACTCAGTCTTTTCACCACAATCCTACCAGAACAAAACATCAGAAACCACACTTCCCAGACAAATGCAGATCAAACTTCTCCCATCTATGTTCTAAACACATCACCCATCCCTGCATTACAGCAAACAGATTCAACAGATCCCAGGACCCTTCATGTCCATGATGCAATATCCTCAATGAAAACACAGACACTGATCAGATGCCAAACACTCTCTCTACAAAGACACACAACACACACATTACTTCACTTTATGACCTTTAAACCAGACTGATGACAGAGACAGTGAACAGTTCTTCAAAACATGTAGGAATACAACAACCAGAGGCATACCATGAAATTAAGAAAGATACTTGCTAAAAAACATGTAAAGATGTACTTTTATGGTATAAGAGTAGGGGAAGAAGTAAATAAAATGAAGAAATAGTTAATGCTGACAGCATATATTAATTTGAAAAATTTTACAATAGATTATATTTAAGAGATGGAGCCTCGTGAGTATAAAACTCCCTCCCTATACAGTAATAATTAAGGTAATTAGGTAGTCAATGTAATTAAAGGTTCAGAGTTCATTAGGAGGGATAATGAGGCAGCACACAAACATCCATCCTACAAACACATCCCCGAGATTTTTAAAAATCTAAACCGGTTTCATGGCTGACGGCAATGGAACAGTCTGATGGTGAGGGGGTGCAAAGATGAGGGATAAGGATGAAGAGTAAAAGGTGCCAGTGTATGAGGAGACTGAAAGTCATGTAGTACTGTATACAGGGTAAGAAAGAGATTCGGGGTGTAGTGAGTGAATGTGAATAGGCTAAAGATGAGGCCTAGGGTGTGCAACTGAAAGAAATAAGGAAGGAATGTGAACTCTTTTAAAATATGAGGTGTAATTGGAACATGTGAGACTGAGGACTCTCAAGATGAGGAATGTGAAGGTAAAAGGTGTAAGGTGTTAGGATGAAGGATGTGAAGGTGACGGGACTGATTGTACTGATTGGGGACGGGGTATATGATGTGGTGACAAGTGTAAGTGAAAGGTGTGAAAAATGAGAAATGTAAAGATATGGATGAGAGGTGTATGAGGAAAAAATATGAGAAGGCAAAGCGTACAGCTGTGGAACATAAGCAAAAAATGGTGTATGGGTAAGGGAGATGGTGAATGGTATAAGGGTTTTGTTCTGCAAGGAAGGTTGCGTTAAGTACAATATGTGTGTGATTATGAGGCGTGTGAAGTGGGAGGCAACTAGCGTGAAGGTTAGTTGGAAGAAAGTATAAGTTAACTCACGATGATTTGCTTTTAAATTTGAAAAAAAAATCAAACTATCAATTTAGAAACTTGTAATAAGTAACTCTACATATGCCTGCTGACAATACAAGTTGAAGCAATCAGAATAACTAACGAAGAAATGATTCAGGATGGACTGGAGTAGGTTGAGATGTTGGCTAAGTGAAAATACGAGTGAAAATACCAGGATACAAGCCAAACTTGTGGGCTGCGTATGCCGGGAGAATGTGATCGAAATGTATGGGCTAGCCTGTATGCCGAACGTGTTACATGAGGTATAGGTAGTGACCTGTAGGAGGCCGTGTGTGAGGAAGGGTGGGGGCTTTGAGCCTGGTTTACTGTGAACTGTACAATATGTCACTACTGTGGACTAAACTGTAGTGGTTTGTCATGGAGGCTACATGTCGCGGAAGATGTAACGGCTAAAATGTGGGTAGTAGTGTGGGATTTGTGACGATTGATCCGAGATGGGATGGGATGGAAGGTTTGACCCGGGCTATGGCTATTTCGGTGAGGGGTGAGCAGATTAATATTCAAGTGATTCATAGCAATGATTCACACAACCAAAGGCAAAGAGTCTGTGAATCTACTCCATCATATTTCAACCCCCCGGGGGCATCCCCTCTCACCATTCGGTCACTAATTTAGGATCACAAAAAGATTACGTGGTGATTAGGGCATAGGCAAGAGAAAGATGGCTTAAAATCGCCAGCTAATCCATGGTCCAACTGTGATCAGCGATTTTGTCCGAGAGAATTATGTAACTCGGTAATAATTTGAGCTACAACTCGTGTTTCGGGAGGTCGGTGAGGAGGGAAGGGTGGCTGGCTGGGGTGAGTGAGCACTATGTTTAGGGGTCTAGTGACAGGGAAGCTAGTCGGGAGGGGAGGGGTGGAAGGAGATGCGATGGCTTTACGAGCTATAAACACACCACCGGTGGGCGAATCCCTACCCCCCACCCACCCACCCCCCCCTACTTTAACCCACCGTCCCGTGGTAGTTCCTCCCCCTCCACCATCCCCTGACAGCCCACCCAGCCACCCAGCGTCACGCTCGACCGGCCGCTCACATAAGCCACCCACCCTCCTGGGGCCCCAAGCCGTGCAGGAGAGGGTGCGTGGAACGAGAAGTTTGAGGGAGGGGGGGAGGAAGGGAAGAAGGAGGAGGGGGGGGGGGTGAAGAAGGAAGTGGGGGAGATAATAACGTGCTTCACCCACGTCTCTCACTCTATCACCGCTCTCGTGTATTATTAGACCCTGCGAGACCCTCACGCTGTTCTCTATTGTTTGTCCTTATCTTTCACCCACACCAGTAAGGCAATTACAGGCAATGTATTTTTCTCTCTCACGCTCGCGATATATCAAGGCGAGGGGGACCTCTGGGGTAATTGCCTTTCAGTTTTATGAGCCTCTGTTTGACATCCAGTGTTGCAGTGTCCAGCAACCATTCGTGGTGGCAACTGGACGAAAAAAAAAAAAACTGGCACCGCTCCAATATGCTCTCGACATGCGTGAGAGATCAACAACAGGGCGTCATTGTGAACACGGGAGCCCCTCCCCAGTATCCATGCTCCTGCCATAGCTGCAGTCAGACCAATCAAGGGTCAAGGCTGCCACATCGATCTCAGTGGCCGCAAGGTGAGGCCGCAGGCGCCGCAGCAGCACAGCCAAACCGCCGCCACCGACCCCGCCTGCCAGAGGAGGTACTTCCCGCACCACCTCCCGACACGACCGACTACAGTGACTACACCCAACGACGAGCTTTCTCTACTTCATCTCTACCCTCCTTCCTCCTGCATCAACTGGTCACTTGACTGTCATTATATCCGATTTATCATTTATGCTGTATTGAACTTCAAAGAGAATGTCAATGTGGGTGATAAGGCGAAGGGGACGGATGGGGGGGTGAGGGGTTAGGTGGTGGTGGCGGGAAGAAAGGCATTCCAAGAGTTTACGACGCCGTTACTGATGCTTTGTGAGAGGCCTTCGCTTGCCCGTCACAAACGCCGCGAGCCACGGCATTATCACAATGTTCACCCGTCACATCCATTATCCCTGGCTACCCCTACCGTGGCCTGACCTATCCCAGTCCTTCTTCTACCCCACCTCTCCCTCACCCTCCCCCCACAATCGTCCCCCCTCTCGCTCCATCATCAATCACCGGACCGAGAACCTCCCACCAACCCACCCCTCCATACTACGCAGCGGAGATCTCTATACACAATAGAGTACGGCGATCCATTCATCCCATTTTTTTCTCTCTCTCCTGGTAAAACTTGGCGTGTCTCTCCTTTCCAAAACAAAGAGGGTGTCGGGCCGTTTTCAGTACATGCCAACCCATTTCTGTCGCCCAGACACAAAAGATGATCTCGTAAGTTACAGCGGCACTATGTAGACAATGAACACATCCTCTTCCCCCAGTTGTTCCTGTCATGAGTATCCGTGATAAAACCTCCTCAACTAGTCCTCCTAACACTACGTTTAATCTGCGCCCTTTCATTGTGCTAACCTTCACCTTTAGTCCTCCCAAAACTGTTCAATCTGCCTCCTGGTGTTTCCTGACTTCGCCTGCACGGCGAGGTTACGAGTGAAAAGTCACCTTTGGCGAGGCCATGTCATTGGAAGTATAGTCCCGTCGAAGAACTCACTCCAGAGGAGTCTACATTTCCCTGCTAACGGCAGAAGCGCAGCCTTGGACTTCGGCAACCTTTAAAATGGTACTGGGTTACAACAATGACTTTCGGAGAAACTGGTCCTAGGGTAATCATATATTAAATACATGGATAATCTGCCTCCTTTTCACTGTTAACCTTCACCTTTACCTGGCCTATCAAAACATCCACAGACTGAATTTAAACCCGTCAAGAAGCTTCATCAAGGTAAGAAAAAACAATATGCACATAGGAAGAAATTATCAAATATTGCCACCTACAAACAACCTTCAAAAGAAACCCCTACAAGATACGCTTAATGACTTCTCCAAAACTACGCAACCGACTTGAGCAGGCACAAAGGGCCCTCCTGAACTCAAAAACTTGCACAGTGACTTGCATCCCTCCCCCAACACGACACCCAGCGTTAGTGTAACCGAGTTCTCCATCACACTCCCAATCCATTAAGAGAGTTTCACATTCGCTTTCCAGTGTGTTTCTAGATCTTTACAATCACTATATTATTCATTCATTTATCAATTCTACATCTACCATACAACACCCACATTTTCCGTCTTCCAGAATTAATCATCACACCTGACTTTTCTTTAAAATATACATGAAAAGAAAATACCCACGATTTTGCGATGCAATCATTCCTGTGAACACTCAAACTTCTCAAGATAGAGGGATGCCAGACCATACCACGATTATCAAAATTAATGCTCCCGGAAATCTTAAATTGAAAAATCACAGGAGTAGGACCCTAAGCCCTCTTCGCCATGAATAAAGTTACCTTCTCAATAACATTACCCTTCCAACACCTCTTCACAACCAGTAAAGCGCTGTAATCAAATAATATTTCCTGCAATATTTTTTTTATCAAATTTCAAGTATTCTACACTCATAGTTCCAACAAGCAAAATATATGATGAGTGGAGAGGTAGGCAAGCTATACTGCAACATCCAACAAACAAGTTTTGCGATTAGCCCTCTGCGCCCACCTTGCCCTCATGGCACAAATTTCGTCGTAGAGAGGTAAGTGCTCTCTCCTTCCAACATCATAATTGTTTACCTCTGTATCTATTTCCTTCCTACTATATACATCACTCGTGCATTACCCTCTTCACCTCGTAGATGACTAGGAAGTCATAAAAGCTTGTTAGAGCTAGGCAACTGTTTACTTAATCCTTCCCCAAACATTCCCAACTCAGCAACACTATTCATATGCACGTTAAGCCTGTGAATTATGAGCTTAACATCAAATACTAAGAAATGATAACATTAACAGTAGTTTACATATAAGATACTAAGGACATCAGTAAATTTTAGCGCCTTCGTTCTCACTTCCCACCGGCTCTTCCATACTAAGACAGCTGCTAGGATAAGAATAGCTTAGTTAAAGGCACATATTGTGTTTATATAAGGTTCACCACAAACCTGAAATACGCTCTGAAACAAATCTTCTAAATTTCGCTTGTTTCAGCCCCCCCCCCCCATTCTAAGAAGGTAATCTTTCTAACTTATCCTATCCCACGGGAATAAGTGTTATCATGCTTATACAGATGCTGAAAAAAGTTGTTATCTGCGAGTGTGCTCAATACCTGATTAAAGTAACATTCCATATCATTTTCAGCAGCTGGCTTTGATTCACAGATCTACCTTAGAATTATCTAATAAGCTCCTTCCCATAAAGCATGCTGCTATACAAGCATATGATATGAAAGGACCTCTAGAATATGGATGAGATTGTATGAGGGATTCTTCCACCACAATTCTAACACTGCAATAGCTATACGGTAATAATGCCTGTTGTATGGTTGTAATAGTATGACCAGGGTGTACTGAAATGGTCAGCATAACACAAGCAGAGGATGAGCGATGAAAGATTAATCATGAGGATCAGCGTTTCGTAAGTGGAGGGAGGAAGGGGAAATGGAAGATTGAAATGATGAAAGGTTGGACTGAAAGAGTCTTTAAGGTACTGAGGTCTGAACATTCAGGAGGGTTAGAGGCATGCAAAGGACTGAATGAAATTGATCTACGTGGTATGTGAATGGAGGCCATTTGTTATCAATGGGCTGAACTTGGGTTTATGGTCAAACACGGAATAGGCTATGGGGCTTGGCTGTGGATTGTACACTGCTTTCAGTACATTAAACATGATATAGAGAGTGGATGTTTGCAAATGGAGGATTTTTTCACGAATTCCTGACAGCACTTCACTAAAGGAGAAACAGTTGTGAATAAAAAATAAATTGCTCACATCAGACAAAAGATAATATGCATCAGTATGAACAACACAAAAAGACTGAAAGGAGGCAGTACATCTGAAACGAATGAATGTTAAAAGATTAACACTGACATAAGTGAATTGAATTATTCAGAGGAGATATAAAAAGGGTATGCAGTATTTCATTACAGATACGAAAAGAAAATGCAGTAAACATGAATTGGTGCAGCTAAGAGAAGTTTCACAAAATCACAAAAAGTAAGAATGGCACTTCAAAGGATCATACTGTGAAGAGATTTAATATGAAATGCCCTACAAGAAAACAGTAAGAAAAGTATACAATATATAAAGCATCAAGAATTTTAAAGATTTATGTAAGAGCTGGAAATAATATCAATATTAAACAAACAGAATCCATGAACTGAATTCTGAAACAAAAATAACAGAAACTTACAAGAGTTACAAAGGGAAGAGTGCAATATGTAGTCATGATTAAGACAAAATCTTGCAGGAAAGTAATAATTGTAATTTCACAATACATCAGTAATAGTAATAGAGCCACTATAGAACTGATGGATATACAAAATTTGGAGATGCAGTAAAGGAGTACCAAACATCTACAAAGGGTTTAGCGATTTAGCTACAAGGGACATGTGAAACCAATTAATGTACTGATGTAAAAGTCTATCTATATACATCTTAGATGCCTGTTCTCTTTGGAAACTTCATGAAGGGGGTGGCCATGGCAAAAGTCTCTCCATAACTGGTGAACTCCAGTGATGCTTCTTTAGCCTTTAGTGCCTTACCCTTTTCAGATCACTGGCAGAGGACAACTTTAGCGTAGTGTTTTCAAAGGCTAATCCCTAAATTTCTCATCAACTATTTCTACCTAATGTGTCTAACTAATGTTCCAACCTACTACTACTGCCTAATGCTCTCAATAATGTTTCTATCTACTACTTTTAACTTAAAAGGTAAACAATATGATAGTATAAAGGCAGTAATTCAGATAACTATGTGTATGTAAAATAGCACATCCTATACTAGCATGGGAAGCAAAGTTTGCAAAAAGTGGTTCTATATCAAAAGGAAGCATGTATTTCATGAAGGGTGCATCATGAACAAAGGATGTTTGTGGAACATGCTCTTCATGGTGTAATGCACAACCTGAGATGCTGTTTATGTATGGCATTCTATTAATTTTGGGAACTCAACTGATGAGAAAAGTTCATTTCATGGAAAGGGCTCAATTAAAGGGTTGTCTATTAACGAAGATCAATGAATTTCCAAGTGCTTTTTTCAAAAATGAATGATCTTTAAAGGGGTGCTCCATTACCATGGGGTATTCTATCTATCTACATCTCTGATGCCTATTCCCTTCTGGAACTCCCTCCAGTGCCAATTCTTAGCCTTTGGTACCTCACCCTTATCAGGCCACAGGGGTGTTTTAGAAAAAAATTACAATGGTTGGAAGTAACGGGCAACTGTTAAAAAGGATACTATGTGAAGTGATGCTCAGTTTACATGGGGTGCTAGTAACAAGATATCCTTGGTTAACATAGCTCATCAGTATGGAATGCAGCAACAATCTGCTGTCACAAAGTAATCACAGAAATACCACCTAAAGAAAAGCAAACCACCACATGAATAATGTCATACAGGAATAAATTATGAGGAGACTGAAAAGAAAGGATAGCCCAACAAAAATATAAAAAAGGAAGTCAAAGAACTCGCCTATTTTCAATATTTTCTGCCTGCATTACTGCATGGCACTCACTACACGCCCAATCTTCCTCTGGTTCTTTCTCCATTCCAGCGCACTTTAGGTGGAAAACTCTCGGACACATTTCACAACAGATAAATACTCCTTCCCGATGACATTCCCAACAGTAGTTATCATTCTGGTAGTCCTGAAAGGATGAAGAAAACAAAATTAGCTGTGAGAATACACTCAACACCCCAAAGCACACTACTGACCTACAGTACACGAGAACTAATAGGATCATACTATGTACAAAACCACATTATGCAGTAAAGAATCCAAAAAGATATTTAATGGAAAGAAAATCTTTTTGGTTGAGGAGAGAGACAGACGAAGACTTGGGTGCATAAGAGATTTCATGAAAAAAAGTACAACTAAGCTAAAAGTACAGAGAGTGGGAGAAGGGCAGAATACAAAGATACTGGATGCCACATTTATATGAATAAAAATTTTTCCAAAATTCTGAACCATTAAACCTTCCATTTTCTTCAGTCTCCCCTTCCCCCTTGCTCCTTCTACTTCTGGCACACTGATCCTCATTGTTAGGTCATTTTCCACTTGCCTTCTCAATATGCCAAAACAATATCAACAACTCTGGTTGGTCCTTCTAATCACATGACCCTTAACAACTCTGGTTGGTCCTTCTAATCACATGACCTACAACTCTCCATGACAATGCCATTACCTATACACACACAACCTACCATGTGGCAAGTTCATCCTCAGGCATTTCATTTCCAGCATATTTACCATCTACCTTTCCTTTACATTCAAAGCCCAAAGCATGCAGCCATGCAAAACTGTAAGGATTGTAATGCTTTTGAATATTCCCATCTTTGCCCTTACAGACACTGACCTTTTCATACAGCCCTAAATGCACCCAGGACCTCATCCCTCACTTCAGCCTCCATGGATCTATCCACTTTGAGATACCCTCTTTAGTCCTTAAAGCACTTCCCTTCCCTGAGGTTTTACACATTTAAACTTGCATTCAAACTGTACTATCTCATCCCAAATCTGTACCTAATTTCCTTACTTTTATTCACAAAAATGCTTAATTTCTTTCTTGCACTCTCTCATAACCTCTTGTCACTAGTCTCTGGAGTCTGCCACTAAAGCATTGTCATTAGCAAATAGTAAATGATTCCAACATATTGCAGGCCTACTCCTTGTCTGAAGACCCTTGCATTTACATCCCTCACCACCCATTATTATAATCATATAACCCCAGGACCCCTTCTCCAGGGGCTCCTGAAGCTTCAAGGCTGTGCTACAATCTGCAGTAGGGAAAGAAAGGCCTCCTTTGGAAAGATTAGTTCTTTGACAAGATTGTACTTCACTGACACTACCTTGCCAAAGGAAACTCTTCAGTCACAAGCAGGTACAGTTACAGGTACAAGCAGGTACAGTATGATAATGACCCACCCCATACAAAAATAAATTAAACAATCAAGGTGACATTACACATCCTTGACAGAGATGCATGCCTATTTTCAGAAAACCAATCATTTTCCTCCCTTCCTACTCTCACACATGCCCTAACCTTCCAGTAAAGACTCACTGCACTTAGGAACTTTCCAAGGACATTTCTGTACGCTGTATCATGAGTTTTATCTACATACACATATATGCCACATACAAGGCACTTACTCTTTCCATGAATATTTCACACACATTCTTAGAAGCAAACACCTAGTACATATCCTTTACTTCTTCTGAAATCATACTGTTTCTCCCAACAGCTGCTCTGTGCATAACCCCACCCTCTTAAGTAGAACTCTCCCAAAAGCCTTTCCAGGTACACTCGAGAAATTTATACTTATATATACCATTATTATCCCTGGGGATAGGGGAGAAAGAATAATTTCCATGTATTCCCTGCGTGTCATAAAAGGCAACTAAAAGGGGAGGGAGCAGGGGGTTGGAAATCCTCCCCTCCCATTCTTTTTAATTTTCCAAAAGAAGGAACGGAGAAGGGGGCTAGGTGAGGATATTCTCTCTAAGGCTCAGTCCTCTGTTCTTAATGCTACCTCGCTAACACAGGAAATGTCAAATATGTATGAAAAAAAATATATACGTGCAGGCGTATATATGTATATGTCTGTGTATGTGTATATGTTGATATATACATATGTACATGCAAGTATGGGCAGGGCACTGAAAATCCTTCCCTCGTTTTTTTTTTTTCCAAAAGGGGGGCAGAGAAGGGGGCCATGTGAGGATATTCCCTCAAAGGCTCTGTCCTCTATTCTTAGCACTACCTTGCTAATGTGGGAAATGGCAAATAGTGTAATAAAAAAGAAAAAAAAAAAATATACATATATATGTGTGTGTGTGTGTATATACGAGTGGATGCGCCATACTTCATCTCTTTCCTGGCTCTACCTTGCTGATGTGGGAAACAGAGATAAAGCATAATAAATATATAAAAAATTTCAACATCCTTTTCTGTTCCCCCTTTTATATTAGGTCACTAAATACGCACTCCACCAGTCTTCAGGCAACTCAACTTAAGCCATACAAATACTAAACAGCATGACTCACCAACAACATTACTCCACTTCTTAAGAAACTCAATCTCATCCACTCCTGATACTTAATAACATTTCAACTCATGCAAAGCTTCTTCAACCTCCTCTCTTAACTAACCCCATAACTCTCTCACTCCATGCCTCACCTCTTCCTAAACATACACTACCCACTTCCTTTCATATCTAATTTGCCTTTTACCACTTCGCTATCTGCTTTCCTCACTGTCACCCCCATTTATCCAGCTGGTCTCCTTATTATGCAAATAATAAAAACAAACTTTCTACAACTCAAGAGTTACAGTATAGCAAAAAATTAGAAATACTTACAACTACATATCATACATTAGAATATTATACAAACCACCTACAAAGGTGTCTGCTTTTCCTTATGGCTTCATGTATGCTGTACAATTAAGTCTGCAGAACATACTGACTGTTTCAGCAACTAATACTTCTTAGTAACATAGGTTGTGCCCCTTGGTCACAAACTGTCAATTTCTGCATTTACCACACTAAAGTACATTCAAGCAGTTGATGCTTACATAAAACCATATGATAATAAAATCTTGCAAAGAGAAAGTTACATTTGTATAAAAGCTTCAAGACAGGAGATGACACATGAGCTTTTAAAAACAAAAGATTATAAAAATCTATTTTTCATTCTTCCATTTAAACTCTTCTATGTATGACGAAGAGCATAAGTGAATTACTTGCTTCAATTCTACTGATACATGTTTCACACATTAGTAATGCATCTGCCTGTGGTTAAAAGCAATAAACATATATATAAATGGTGCTCTTTTGTGTTTTATAATGATCTAGAGGTATTTCCTCACCCAATATGCCATATGTTGATTTCTCAATATTAATTTCCTCTGAATGCCAATGTAGGATGGGTGCAGGTTACATGGGGGATTAACATTCAATTTCTTTCACTATTATTATATTACAGATCCATTTAAATTACCATAATTTCAAGACATTACCTTATTAGCATGGCTGAAGCCAATTTCTATCTCTCACTAGTTGGAGAGGGAGGCAAGGAAAGTATGTTCCCGACATACTGAAATGCAGCTTTTTTACAAGACTGACTGTATAAAAATTCTGAATAAGTTGAAGTAATCACCTGATATTCTCTTGAAGAGGATACTCTAAAATCCAGCAAACCTTAACACAGAAATAATCTAATCACAACAGTAACTCCATCAGGTGAGTGAAACACCTGACAGAATTTCCATAGAACACATGAATTTATAAATCTTTTTAGCTATCAAAACTAGCAATGTAAAAAGATTTAGGAAAACAAAGAAATCAAAACAGTCTTCTAGTAGAATTACCTTGGGGCCAACAAAAATAAATGAGATGATGGAACAGATGAATAGACATCAATTTCAATTGTCTGACACTCCACAGCTGTCAATAAGTGTTCCATAAATATAACACAAAATGGAAAATTTGGCACCTGTCTCCTGTTGCAGAGAGGCAAAACAACCCTATCTTTCTTCATCACACTATTCAACTGTATGTTGCTTGAATATTATGCTCTGGATAAATTTCAGGAACATCCCTGCCTTTTGCCAGTGGGGTTGGTGATCCATGTTCTATAAAATTAATTTCAAACAAGGTACAACAATCCCCCCTCCCAACATAAATGACAATAAGTTCAAGATAAGACAGAAAGAATAATAGCTTTATCTAACACTAGACAAAAAGAGAGAACAATCAGGATAAATCTGCCATGATAATACAGTTAGAGGATTGGTCAATTTCCCCGAAATTATTAATTTTGAAAATTTTACGAAACGTCCTTGCATTACAGAAAACATCAACCATTTTGGACAAAACCTTCCAATGTCTAAAAAGAATAATGCTAACTGCTTCATAAATCTAAACTAAGTCTACACATTTCAGTGTCAATCCTTGAATAATAAATCATTTCTAAAATGCAGGGCTATTTGTATGCAAATACAGCCACACATCCACAAACCATTTTTCAGAAGCATTTCTTCTACAGGGACAGACTTGAACATTACCAACATTTTGATAAAAAGAGATTCTGAATCCTACCAGGAGAGCAGCTAGTTATGCAAATCTATTTATCTCTCTCTCAAATGTATATATTATCCCTGTGTGTCGTAGAAAGCAACTAAAAGAGGAAGGAGTGTGGGGCTGGAAATCCTCCCCTCCAGTTTTAACTTTTCCAAAAAAAGGAAAAGAGAAGAGGGCAAAGTGAGGATTTTCCCTCTGAGGCTCAGTCCTCTGTTCTTGATACTACATTTCTAATGCAGGAAATGGCAAATATGTATGAAAAGGTTGACAAAGAGGGTATATGTGTCAGAGGTGGAGGGAACAAGGAGAAGCAGAAGACCAAATTGGAGGTGAAAGGATGGAATGAAAAAGATTTTGAGCAATCAGGGCCTGAATATACAGGAGGGTGAGAAGCATGCAAGGAATAGAACAAATTGGAACAATGTGTATATATGTATAAGTCTGTGTATATATATGTCTATGTGTATATGTTGATATGTATATGTGTGTGTATGGGCATTTATGTATATATCTGTGGATGAACAGCTGGGGTTGACTGTGGACTGACAGCCACAACCAGGATTCGAACCAATGTGCTCAACTCCTGGCAGCCCATGAGTGTGTCATGGTCTGGGATGCTAAATGCTACACCACAAAAGATCACCACGGAGTCTATGATCTCTAATAACTAATAGTAATCAGCCTTACACAAACAAAAATATCAATTCTTGTTTCTTCCATATATACAATAAACAAAGCATGTTGTCTTTTTAAAAGAAAACTAACATTCATGCTATAGTAGAGCTTATATTGAGCTTTATATATCTTTGCCATACAAAGATGCTCTGGTTACTGACATACAATTTTCATGAGCCTAGGAATATGAGTATGCCAATGACTAAATTTGTTGCCAATCATATAATTATTCTTTTTTCTGTTAGTCACCAAAAAACTAATAAGGCTTTTTTCTTTCAATAGGTATGTCCTTGATGCTGGCACCAATGTCCAGGCATTGTCACTATTAAAGAATTACAAAACAGTCAAGAAGATTAGAATCTTAGTAACCTAGTTTTCAAAATCATATTACATTGGTGACAAGACATAATCTCCATGAGCAAATTCCTTATACCCTAAATAATCAGGAGGTTTTGACCAGAAAATGTAGTATGAGGCCCTCTGTTTGACAGAAATAAAAAATGCTAGGTGCTTGCAACCATAATAACCTATCTCTGAATTATTTCCAACTGCTTTCAGCATCTTGTTAATGGGATACTGAATGTCACTCTTCAACATCCTTAAATCACAGTAATGTTCTGCCACATCTCTAGAGAACATTCAGGCACACATTTTCTAACAACTGGGTACACTTTTAGTCAAATACACTGTTATTCAAGATCTTTGGGTTAGTTTTCATTAAATGAAGGGTTCATGAGAAGATTAAATGTATTACTAAATCTACCATGGCACACCACAATAATTAAGTTCTGAATCTAATAACAGTTTATAAATTCCACTGCTCTTAGTAAATATTTTTGCAATAATCTAAGCAAAACTATATTCAATCATATAATCCCAAGATGTAAATAACTGAAAGGACTCTGTAATACATAACTCAGAAACTAGCATCAATAATACCGACAGTGGAATTTCTAATATATCAATTAAAACGATAGAAGTTCTACTAGTTACAACTCATGAGAAATCTGCAAAGGGGCACCATGGCATATGAAGTAATTAGGAGTGATAGTCTAAACTTCACAACTAAGAAGTTACTGCAAAGAGGACGAAACATTAAACTCTCAGACCTAAGAGCTAATGGATCTGATTTCAGTAATTACATGACTGAGTTACCTCAGTATCTAATGTTTTCAGTAATCACATGACTCAGTTACCTCAGTATTAAATAAGTTAATTCTGTTTAAAATGCTTTAACATTTCTCTAGTACTACTGAAGAAATTAGAAGAGCCTTTTAAGATATGATGCTATATTAGTGACTAAATCTCCAAGTCAATTCTTTTCAGTCACTGACTAGCTTTCACGTAATAACAGATAGAGAAAAAACAAATAGAAAGACACACTATTTTCTTTCTCAAACTCTACACAACAAAATATTAGTGACTGAAAAGTAATTATGTTGCTGTTTGTAAATGGTACAGCTCTGGTGGCAGATTCAAATGAGAAAATGCAAAAGGTGGGGTCTGAGAGTGTGTCAAAGGAGGAAGCTGAAAGCTATTGTGAATAAAAGCAATGTATCAAGTTTAGCAGGAGAATAGTCAGTTTGCAAGTGAGTTTGAATGTTATGAATCTATAGGAAGTGAACCATTGTATGGCTAAAGTGACAAATATTTGGGTGCAATGAACAGTGTGTTGAAACAGTCACCATCTGTGAAGAAAAAGATGGGTATGTCTGATGGTACTGCAGTCCCAATGGTATGGTACAAGGTATGGGCCCTAAATAAAAAAAAGTGCACATGATGGGTGAATGTGTCAGTAACAAAATAGGTAGATCG